>BCLG01001227.1:0-32383 GCA_001602295.1 Zoysia matrella
CAAATTCTGAATAGATTTTATTCTATGAAATTCGGAGGATAAATGGCTATTTGAATGGAGGAAATTAATTTGAATGAGGGAAATAGGTTCAAAAGAATTGGATGTGTTTGGAATTCACGGAGTTCGATAGGATTGGAATTCAGAAGGGTTGAGTTCAAAGAATTTGAATGGGTTTGAAATTCAAACGAAAGCAAGAGAATAACCAGAAGAAAAAGAAAAAGAAAGAGCCAAACATTTGTCACACTTCCAAATTTTAATATTTTGAAATCTTCAATTTAGATAAGTTTTTAATTTAGTGGAGTTTTCACCTTTTGAAATAGGAAAGAAAAGAAAAGGTGAGAAGTGGAAAGAAAAATGTTAGGGTGAAAGTTAGAAAAAATTTTGAATTACGCATTTTTAGATTTTTCCTAAAATTCGGGATGTCACATTAACCATATCATACACAGTGATAAAATAAGAACTTTAAAAAGGGGTTAATGCACCCGAGATTGCCTGGGCTTGGAGCAATGTTAGCACAAATAAGAGAGAGATCTTCAGCAGCAACAGACAGCTTATGAGCAACCATATCCACCAGCTGGCCTTCCACGACGCTTCCTAAATGTATGAAATGATTTGCAAGCGATGATCAGTTATGCACCTAATAGCATTCTAAGGTTTTAACTCGTCATCGCATGCGACGATAAGTTCACCTGCGATGATATGCTTATGAATGTTTATGACAAGGGTTTATATGCTAATGCTGTCATGCGAAATGAATTTATCAAATTAATGCGCTATCTGTAATTATATGGTAAGTTTCAAATTTTTATCTAAAAGAATGAGTTTTCTAAAGTATTCTATTTGGTCTTAATAGGGAAACTATTTCTAAATGTTGTTAATATGGTTCTTGAAGGCATAAATTACAAATTTAGTTGCTCATAATATTAATGAGGCTATAAACTAATTTCTGAACCAATTTTATAATTTATTGCAATACCATGGATTTCTAATGAATTAATTAGTATCGAGGTCTAATAAATCATTTATAAATAATCTATAAGCAAATAAATTCTAATTAATTACAGGAGGACCTATTTTATTTAGTAGAACCTAATTATACATTTTTCATATTTTTAATATGCATGAAAATGATGGTATGCATAAATGTATAATACACATTATTAATTAATAGAAATAATTCCTAATGCAGAAAATGCAACTTTGATTGTTCTAAAATATTCTACATGCTGAGAAGATACCAATGGTATATTATTTGCAATTTTTTGAAATGCCTTTTTGAAGATTAAACTGATTTCTGGACAATTAAGAATTGATTTCTGAATTTAAACAGAACCGGCCAAAAAAGGGGTGCCACGTGGCGGCCTCTGGAGTGCAGCCACACAGGGGTGCACGGGGAAACGCGGCCGCACGGGATCGGGTCCCGGCCATAGTCGATCCCACGCCTGGGTCGGTCTGGCACGACCCACCATGGCGGGCGGCGGCCGGCGCGGCGCAGAAGGGCTCGGCCAAAAATGATCCTCGCAGCTAGGGCGACTCGGGGGTAGGGTCGAATGGCGGTGGTCCTCACCGGAGCAACGCGGGTGGCGAGAGGCGGCGGTGGCTCGAGTTCGGCGACGTCTTACAGGCAGCTCCGTTGACGAAAACCGGTGAATCTTGCTCCTATAGCTTCGCAACGATGAGGAGAAGGCCGGCACGGAGGTTGTCGACGTGGAGGAAGAGCGGAGAGGGCTGTCCACGGTGAGGGGGCGTGGTACAGGCGCGCGACGGCCGGGAAGTCCGGAATCCCCCGAAACTACTCCACGATTTGCCCCGATCTTGGACCTGGAGATGTGCAAGATAGTGAGGAGGTCACAGCTGCGAAGAATCGAAAGGATCTCGACGGAGCTCACCGATTTTGGTTGAAGAACGGCCGGCGGTCCAAAATCGTAAAAATCAGGGAAAACTCAAATCTGGCGAGCCCTGAGGGCAGGATGCGCGAGTTGAGGTGATGGAGAGCTAGAGGATGGGGTGGTGAACGAGCTCGCCGAAGGAGGTGGCTGGATCGGCACTCGGTGGTGGTGTCGAGATGTGCTAGAGTGAGACAGCGATGGAGAACAAGAGTGCTCCTGGAACGATGAATTTTAACGGAGCGTGAGGCTTCTGGTGGAAGGAAGGGGGCGGGGAATGAGGCTGACGGGTGGGGCCCACAGGGCAGAATTAGTCCAGTCGGGCTTAACACTTGATCATTTTGGGGACAAAAGCCAAACTAGTAAATGAACTTGGATTGAGTTCAAACTCGGCAGGATGTATCTGTAACATATGTTCTCCAACATAAGCGACATGCACAGGGTTTTTCGAAGTAATGCGGAAGATATGGAATTTCGAAAATTGCCAATTGATAAGGATAGTTGGAAAAATTTGCTGAAAGCAGATGTTAGTCTTAATGCTTAGGCATTTTGGGAACAGAAACGGAATGAGCAAACGATCTCGAAAAGGGTTAAAATTTGGTAGAACAATTCTTCACCTTGTGGTCTACAAGATAACCAACATGCACATGTTTTTCCCAAGTAGGATGAAATATATTGAATTTCGAATTTGGCTAGCCGATAAGGAGACTCAGAAAAGAAATCTGTTGCAAGTAGAACAGTTAACCAAATTCGAGGGTCTTAAAGAAATATCTACCAAGCTCTGATGTGAACGAAACCTGGTAGAGATGTTCTTGACAAGGTCTTCTACCAGCTCACCGATATGCACAGGATTTTGCAAAGGAATGTGGAGGATATGGAATTTAGAAAAGGATTAACTGATAAGGGAGTTTCTGAAACTTCTGAAAAGACAGAGCCTTCTACCATTTTCTGTGGTGTAAAAGAAATACTCTCTGAACTCCGATTGGAACAAAACTTGTAAAATTGCTCTTCAGTGTGGAATCTACAACATAGATCACATGCACAAGATTTTGTCAAAGGAGCTAGAAGATATGGGATTTCGAAATTGACTAACTGATAAGGAGACTTGGAAAAAATATTCTGAAAGCAGATCAATTAACCGAATTCTAAGATATGAAAGAAATATCTCCATATCTCGGAAAATCTTGAAACTTTGTAAAAGAGTTTAGGCCTCCTTTGGAACGCAGGATTTTTGTAGGAATCTGACAGGAATTTCATAGGAATCAATTCAATTTCACAGGAAAAACGCAGAAAACGGAAAAAAAATCCTGCGTTCCAAAGGAGGCCTTATAAACTTGTGATCTTCACTCTAACCAACATGCACAGGTAGATCAGAAAGAATCTGAAAGATATTGAATTTTGAAGACGGCTAACTGTTGAATGAAGATTGCTGAGTTCAGTTTCTTGTACCAATTTCGGAGGTCTGAGAGAATTACATCCCAAGCTCTAAAAGATTTGAAACTTTGCCAGGAGATAGAAGGCTTCAAGATGAATAACAGTTGTTTTGGGTTCCAATTGAAATTTGAAACAGAATTCATGTTGTATAACTTCGAAGACAGCAAAGCATTAAGGCATGCCGGTTTAATTAGGCTATCGGCTTAACCCATTAACTTCTTATGGATTCCAGAATTTTAATTACGCTCAAGGAACATCTTTATTATTCTCATTACAACACTCATTTCTAAAAGTTTGAACTTCCACTTAAATTCAAATTCGAATTCAAATTTTTAATTACCGACTTGGATTTCCTTTTCTCTTTTGAACTTTAAATTTTTAGCTTTCGCATACTTTCTGATTTTTTTTTAAAATTCTTAACCTTGAGAAACACTAGGTGTTACACACTGTTAGTTAAATGTGCAAAATTGATGGTACGACACTGCTATGGACCACAACCAATGTCGGTCATAGGCAACCTACACTATTATCTCTTACTAATGTCGGGAAAGTAACGTCAACATGTCTTGAACTAGTGTCGGGGCTATGTCCTCCTCTTTGATGTTCTGTAGCAGTGTACCAATACTAAAAAAGACAACAATGCAAATTAGAAGCACAAAGTCTTAGTACTAAATGACAGGAACAATGCAAACAAGATATATTTTTGTTTAATTTATAAGAAAATTATAGTATATTTAGTTATATCATATTTTATTATTATTCATTTATCCAATAGTATTAATATTTATAAATATTAGAACATGATAAAAATATATGATTTTTTAATTGCTAATAAATACTCCTTTCGCTTGAATTTAGATGACATTTTAGTACGGGCACAGGTGTTAAAGAGACGTAGAAAAGGTAAGGTGTATAGAAAATGAGGAGGAGATATGTACCGATAAATATGTATTGAGAAGCGATGATCCTAAGTAATTTAGGAAAAGTGGAGCATTAAGCTAGAATGACATGTAAATCTCATGTATGTAGAAGATGATTATCCTCATCGCGACAGATATCTAACCAATCAAAAAAAGGAAAAGAAAACATCCCTTCCAACCTAGGGCTTATTTGGAACTAGTGAGATTTTTTATAAATTGGTTTATAGATGTAGTTTATATAAACTAATTTATTAAAGAAAATTAGGTAGGAATGTTTGGAAGCCAGTTTATATAAGCTGCAATTCAATTTTTTCACGAATAATGACTTTTTCGTCCATCTTTTTCAGTGGAGATACCAGTAGCAGTAACAGTAATTACTTAATTTTAATAAAGGGCAACACGTCTTTCAGAATCCAGAAACCTGTAAAAGGTAGATTAAAATAGTTTATGGGTTTATAATAAACTGACGATTCAATTTTTATAAACTGAATAATAAACTACCCTGTTTGAAGGCTATCCGGTTTATATAAACAGGATTATTATAAACTGAGAGAATCCAAAGAGAGCCCTACTCCAAACAGTAAGCATAGATGGTTCTATAAAAAAAAGTAAATTTTATAAAATTATAGGTAAGTTATCAATATTATCATAAAACTATAGATTTTAAGCATAATTAAGAAAACTACTCGTTTGATACAATAAATTGTCTTATATAAATTGTGATTAAGTCGGATACGAAATCTATAATTTTTTTATAAATTTGATTGAAGTATACTTTGAATATGTAATTTTGTGATATGATAATATTAATAAAATAGCTATATTTTATAAATTTTACTTAAAAATTATAAACTGACGGTCGATACAATTTTTTCAAACCAATTGCACCCTATATTATTTTTCGGCCGGCGGGCGTTCACTGCCGGAAACCGAGAGTTTGCCGAGTGCCTTAAGCACTCGGCGAAGCCCATAAAATACTCGACAAAATGTTTGTCGAGTGCCACCTACGGCAAATTCTACTCGGCTTAGTTTGTGACAGCAAACAGCTGTTTGCCGAGTGCTTTTTGTCGTGCACTGCCGTATCGACACTCGTAAAAAACAAGCAATCGGCAAAAATTGAACCAGAAAAAGCACGAAAAAAAAATCAAATTTTTTAATACTCGGGGGAGGGTCCCACATTTTTTGCGCTAATCGTCGCGGCAATTTTTACAAATCAGCCGGTCGCGACGGTTTCTGGATTCGAAACTGTGACCCCCACTCGCGCGCGCCCCTCCCCCCTCTAACCACTCCACCACACTGTGACTTGTGCTTAGATTCTATTTTAATTCCACACATATTATATAAAACTAAGTGTAAATTGCTTGTTTGAGGCCCTAAACGAATTCAAATCAAAACGTCGTTAACTACAAAGTTTTATAACTTTTCTAGATCTACGACTTTCATTTTGATAGTTTATCCATCCGAGGTCGTTTACAAAATTTGAATTTCAAATTTCAAAAATTCAAACGTAGTTTTCGATAACAAGATGATTTCAAATCAAAAAGTTGTCAACTACAAAGTTTCCTAATTTTTTGAGATCTACAACTTTCATTTTGGATGTTTTTTCGTCCGAGGTCATTTGAAAATTTCAAATTTTGAACTTGCATGTTTGCCGAGTGTTTTTTTTCACACTCGACAAAACATGTATTTTGCCGAGTGTATTTTGTTTTACACTCGGCAAACAAAAAACACCCGATTTTTCAAATCATATTTAGAGCAGCAAATTAATTCAAATGAAAAAGTGTTCAACTAAAAAGTTGTAGAACTTTTCAAGATCTAGAACTTTTATTTTAGTCATTTGTTCGTCCGACATAGTGATAGTAAAATTGTTCATAAATCTTATATACCTTTCTTTATAGTTTCATGAAACTATATGAGAGATGTAAAATTTGAGAACAACGTTACTAGCGCTTTGTCGAGGGAAGAAATGACCAAAATAAAAGTGTAGTTAAAAACTTTTTTATGTGAATTAATTTACTGCTCCAAATATGTTTTAAAAAATCGGATGTTTCTTGTTTGCCGAGTGTAAAACAAAAAACACTCGGTAAATACTTGTTTTGCCGAGTGCAAAAAAAAACACTCAGCGAACATGAAAATTTGCCGAGTGCAAAAAAAAAACACTCAACAAACATAAAAATTTGCCGAGTGATAAACTAAAAACACTCAGCAAATACCTTATTTGTCAAGTGTAATCAAAAAACACTCGGCAAACTAAAAAGTTTGCGGAGTGCTTTTATTTTACCGCCCGTTTTTTATATTACTCTCGGCAAAAAGTTGTTTGTCGAGTGTCTAAAAAATTACACTCGATAAATGATATAGCACTCGGCAAACATCCGGTTTCCGGCAGCGGCTGCAGAGGAAGCAGCGCGCGTTGAGGAGAAAAGCGAGTCTCGGGCTGCTTATTTTCTCCGTCCCTTTGCAGTGCAAACCAGAGATGCGTGGGGGAATGAAGCGGAGGATAAGTTTTTTTGTTTGGGAGGAGAAACGGCTTATTTTTACTGATAAGGGGGGAAACCGTGGTTCCAAACAGGCCCTACACCTCATCTAGTCGTACATTTCTTCCGTCTGTTCTGAACGTGAGAGGAAGGAAAATGAATGCGTCCGAGGGAACCCGGCGTCAAGAAGCCAAATGCGCCGTCGGCGCCGCCGGTGACCGCTCTCAGCGAAGACCTCCTCCGTGAGATCCTCCTCCGTCTTCCCGACATGGCATCTCTCGCCAACGCCGCCCTCGTTGAGAAGCGTTGGTACAGCGTTGCCTCGGACCCCGCAGTCTTCGGCCGCTTCGACGCCCTCCGCCGGCCCCCACTCCTCGGGTTCATCCTCACCGACCGCGGCGACCAGCTCTTCCCCCGACGCTGCTCGAACCTCATCTTCGTTCCAGCCACCCGCGGCTACTCCGATCTGGCCTCTGCTGCCGTGGACGCCGATATCTTCTTCGAGGAACTCCCCGATGTCGATTCGGATGACGACGGATACTGGGATGATTGGCGCCTTCGCGGCTGTGCCAGCGGCCGCCTCCTCCTCTCCCACGGCCGCGACGGGCTTGTCCTCGCCATCTACGACCCCATCGCGCGGACCGCGGTCTTCCTCCAAACTTTCGACGTTTTCCGCTACTCGACCCACATGGTTCGCTACGCCATCGTTGTCGACGAGGCAGACGGCTCCTTCCTGGTCATCGGTGTAGTCGAATTCAGGGCTGCTGTGTACTCCTCTCGCTCCGGCAAATGGATGAAGTTTGAAGGTGATGCCTTTCTAAAAACATCGAAAAGGTATGAGTGGGACTGGTATGATGAAGGCGACGAAGTGGCCACGGGCCGCAGGTCTAAGGAGTGGCATGGATATGATCAAGAGTACTTCGACAGCATTGGCCAGCTCCCTGGCGATGGCATGGTTGCAGGCCGGTTTGCTTACTGGCGGTCAGATACCAAAGAGTGCAAGTACTACAAAGTTGTCGAGCGAATCTTGGTGCTTGACACGAGCACCATGGAATGGTTAGTCATCGCTACTCCATTCCCTCCAGGGGAATCATACTGTGTTGCTGACATGCCAGAGCACGGTGGGCTCTGCCTCTTCTCCAGTAAGGAGCAATGCTTGCGGTTCTGGTTGCGTAACATCATTGGTAATGGGTCCTGAAGAATGAGTTATCGTTGCTGAATGAACGGTTGAAGAAGCTTCGCCGTGACGAGTGGATGAAGAGGGTGCGCATCCTTGCAGTAAGGGCTGGTTATGTCTACATGGAGTTTTGGTCCATCATAAAGCCTCATTCGTACCTTCTTGTGCTTAACCTGAGAAACAGGAAGATGACCATGTTTCAGAATAAATCAGATGACCCTTATAGAGGTCCTGCTTTTCCGTTCTTCATGCGGTTGTCTCCTCTGCTTGGACCACATAATGATTAGAGTGCACAGTTCTAATTCTCAACAGTGTATAATGCACGGTGTAGGTAATCTTCTAATTGATATGCTCATTAGATGCCTTTTGTCAGTTTCTACTTCTATTAGCAATCTACCAAATAACAGGCATATAAGTAGTCTGCAGTTGGTTTAGAGATACACATGTAATTGTTGCTCACAACTTAGTGTCATGTGGATATATTGGTTTATTCATTGATTTTAACTTCTTTCTGCCTAAGTGATCTGTTTATGTATGCTTCATTTCTCAGTCGTTAATCCTAATATTGTAGTGAAACATAGACGCACACAACAAAAACTAAACAATGATTACTTTTGAAAACAAAAATGATATTGACGTGCTGGTGGCTGCTAGATGCAAAGATGATGTTCCCATTCGTCTTATAGATGGTCACATTCTCATGATCGAGCCCTTATGTTGCAGTGATAGTTTTAATTATAGCTAAGCCTTGGCAGCTCTAAAAAAGGGCAGCTGGTGTACTGTACATAGCTCCCGCTTGCGCAGGGTCAGGGAAGGGTCCGACAACTTTGGCTCTACAGACAGTAATTGATTGTTCTTGTTTCAGTCACTTTAGAGAGAAGGGCTTGTGTCTCTGCAGCTGAATTATTTGTGGATTGAAGTTTCTAAGTTCATGGTCTTTATCATGTGGTGAACCTGTGTTTATATTCTCACTCTTAAGTATCATTTATGTTTCTATCCTGCAAACCCAACTTTGCTACATTTTGTTCAGTTCACTTAAGTTTGTGTGGTGGAAACTATAATTCTTTTAGTTCTCCTATACCGAATAAAACTTCGGAATTTTAGGTCCACATGATCAGTTCTGCTACAAGCATTAAAAGTACACAGGCTTACGGCACGATCTTAAAAGCATTTTAACAGTATCTGATCACCTGGTCATCCAATGCCTTACGGAGCATTACAGCCCAGGACAGAAATGATCCTCCATGGTCTGCTCCTCTCTTGTTCTGGAATACAAATCTCTAGTTCTGAAAACTTAGCCCTGGAGTGAAGTAGCTTTTATTAATGCAGCATTGGTATTGAATCTTGCCGTATATATATATATACTGACCATGCTGAAAACAAAATTCAGTTTGTAGTTTCCAGAGCCCCCGCTGGGATGCAAAGTTTGACTATTTCAAACTTTCTTTATAAGCTGCAATTTTAGAAAATGATTCTAAGATTAAACTGTGTAATTTTTTCATGCATTGATCCGCTTACTTTGGAATGAATATCTTCTGAGTGGAAGTTGATCCTTTTCTTGTGTTTCAGGTTTTTACTTCTATTTGCGGTGAACATCTGGCATATTTGATAAAAGTGATCATCCTTGCAGTTTAGGTCAAGTTACGTTTAACTTTCCCAGTTGTTTAAAGGTGAAGATTGGAAAATTAGGACATCATCACCATCCTTTCTGCATCGAATTGCAGCAGGCAGCCACTGATGCAATACCTATTTTGCTTCAATATCTTCTAAACCAATCTAGTTCCAAATGTTACATGGAAGTTCAGTAATTTGCATCCATGAAAATGATATTTTGTATACTGTGTTCCATGCAGTTAGATGTCTTGCAGTTGGTGTTGTTTTTTGCTAACAGCTAAGTGAAACTTGCCATCTTCTATCGCTTCAATATCTTCTGAACCAATCTTGTTCCAAATCTTACATGGAAGTTCAGTTAATTTGCATCCATGAGAATGATATTTGTGATACTGTGTTTCATTCAGTTAGATATCTTGCAGTTGGTGTTGGCTTTTGCTAACAGTTAAGTGAGACTTGGCATCTGAACTGAAACAGGCAAAAATTAAGTCTCGGTTGTTTTATTGTTTTTATTACGAACACCTATGCATATCATTAGAAAAACAAATCTGCTGGAGAATTGCACTTCACCGGAAGTACATATTTTACTGTATTATCTAAGCATTCTACAGTAAGCTGCACGCCTGTACCTTGGTGCGTCATGGTAAAGATCTTGCGCCTCCTATGTTTTGAAGTCACTATGGCCAGATTAAGCAGGCCAGTGGGGCCATTGTTTCATGTAACATTTTTATTCAAGTTTAATCAAAACGATCAGAAAAGCTGTAGCTTCCCGTAGCACTGGTACAACCTTTTTAGTTAGAAGCAGACGTATTCAGTTAGATCTGTATTAAAATATGCTACGTAGAATACCCAATCCAGTTTGTTTACATCAGCTCGGTTGATATGCTTTAGCAGACAAACTAGAATTACTTTGCGACGTTGCTATGCTGATTGCTGTATGAATATCATATTTTTTGTTCTAATTTGCTTTATAATTAAAGTTATTTGGATCATAATTTATAATTTTATATATTTAAATTATTTTTTAATAATATGATAGTCTGGCGATAACAATTTAGAAACAAAGAGAGTATAGCAGACCAGTTTTTAAAATAAAATATTGCACGATGCAAGTAGTAGAATCATAAAATTTACACAAATAAGATACTCCCTCCGTTCTTTAATTGATGTTGCCGTTGATTTTTAAATTCAATTTTGACCATTCGTCTTATTCAAAAATTTTGCTCGAATATGTAAAATTTTAAGTTGTGATTTAAATAACTCTAATGATAAATTAAATTATATCAAATTTTTTTTAATAAGATAAAAAGTGAACGACGACATCAATTAAAAAACGGAGGGAGTATGTTCAATCACTTTGATTGGGTTTTCATAGTGGCAGAGAGCGCCGCTGGTAAGGGGCTCATCTCCCATGTTCCTCCAGTCCCCCATCTCCCTTCTCCCCTCTGCCTCTAAAATTTCAATCGAAATCAGTTGGATCAGCTCCTGGGTTACTATGACCAGACTGGAAATTCCAAGGAGTCTAGCGAACAAGTATAATGAAATTAAGAAACAAAAGCCAAGTCATAATTACATCGTCTGATAATATATCCAACTAACTTTCTTCATCAATTCAGCCCTGTCACGGAAGAACATAGTAGTAAGATAAAAGATTCATTGCACATTAATAGGATCCCTCCAGCTGGCAGACCAGTCACATACTGCCACCTTCACAACATGTCATCACAACACAAGCGTGCATCCATATTACCACTCACACATTGAGCTAAAACAGGGTGAAGTCAAAGAAAAAGCACAAAAAGGTGCACAAGAACAAACCTTCTCAATTCTTGGTAGTGCCTGTGAGCAATAAGGTCCATCTTCTGTTAATTCCTCAAAGTTGCTACTAATTGATGACCGTTTACCGAACAGAAAAATTGTTAAGTACGCTCAATATTGGCTGATGGACAGACTTGCCACATTGCCCAGTTTTGGTTAAGTTGCCCAATCGCCTAGTCGTTCAGTTGGACCAACCACGATGATCAGGACGACTAGTCGACCCTGGTAGGTCTGATTGTCCGTGTAGTCGTCCGATGTATTTCAAAAAATCAGAATGTATATACTATATATTATATATTACATACATAATAAAAGCAAAAGGAATAGTAGAAAAGAAAGACATGAATTGCTGCATACTCCAGATTCACCACAGTGACTACATCATAAGGCAAAAACTTAGGAAAAGGAATAGGAATGCACACAACACCGACGCTTCTGGTCATCCTCCCACTAATCGGTTGACTAATCAACAACTAATCATGGGTAGTTGGATGAACGTAATCAAGGATATACTGTCGGTTGATTTTAATTTGTTTCTTTATATTGTCTGCTTAAATCAATGGCTAATATTGAATTTAAATCCACCTCTTAGAGATGAAACAACAACACATGGTTTATCTTAGTAGTGCTCTTATATTTATGGTCATGAGGGCACTAAGGATGCTCCTCCTCCAAGTAAACTGTCACACCGGATTTTGTAAACACAAAACCCGATGACATCTACATGTATGCCAGGATCAGTTTCATTATACATGTAGGACAACTAAGTGATAATCAGTTCTATATCAGTAAACAAACAATAAATACCAGAGTTTTGAAAAGCAGTAGGAGAAAACTTTTGGGCACACCACAGGCAATCGACGGTTTTGAAAAGCAGTAGGAGGAGAAAACTTTTGGGCACACCACAGGCAATCGACGGCGGCAACGAGACCTTCAATGCTTCATCTTCAATTTACCAATTGATTTGACTTCATTGATCTTCTTGTCACTGAGCAGCATTCATGGGCAATAAAACAACAAAAGCAACATGCGTGAGTACATAAAGTACTCAGCAAGTGTAGAAAAGATGACATGAGGGCTGTAAGCAAGAAATGAGGTTTAAAGCACTAAGACCATCTAAACTGTTTAATTACAAAGAAACCTATTTACTAAGTGTGAACTCTAGAAATCAGGCACTAAAGATATCTCATCCGATTCCATCCAACTACTAAGCTCACCAACACCTGGCTACAAACTCATTGGGTCCCACCTGACTTCCAAGATAAGACCAACCAGAACCAGTCAACCCATAAAGTGGAACTAATCGTGAAGCAGTCCAGATCGCTCTTGACCGTGAGCACGGCTGTCATGACAGTTTTATCTCTCGAAAGTTTGCACATTTTTTCCCGCAAGTTGTGATTTCATCCCCTGTTGCCAGGTGAACTAAAAATCTTCTTTATGCCAGTATCTATCGATACATAACACACTTCTTTTGGTGTGCGGCCAGAAGATCACTATAAAGCCTTTATAAGGTGTCACTTAGTCAAAATGCACCCGCTAAGATTTCACCGCCACGGTATCCATAGAGTCTATTTTACCTCCGCCGCAGAAGCCCCTTTTGCGCCACTAAACCGTCACATGGTGCTCACCAAACTAAGCTCAACCAATTAGTCGGCTAGGGCCTACCATTTAAGCCTTGTGGCTGCGCTGTAAAGCCAGGTTACATGGTTCACGAACCAGCCCTTAGAATCTAGAGCAGCTACTAGCACATACCAAACACCGGATAATATCTAAAAGCATCATACCATACCATCCATCCTGCTCAGATTTTTTATACACTAAGTTATCACCACTTTAATTAACATGAAGATGAGTAAGATGCAAATATACCATTAATCAATTTTAGTAGTATAAATTTTACCTAAAACCCAACTAAGACAACAAGACTAAGCATATAAAATAAACTACCACCACACCCAACCACGAACCAGCTTCAAGAAATTATGAGAAATATTTTAGTAAACCTAAAATAGGATTCCAATTTAAGACTGGCATGCGTTTCCTAAATTCCTATGTCATCCTAAATTGGAGCAATGTGATCAAGGACACTTGCCTCAAAATGTTACTTAGTGATCTTCAAGCTTCGCTTCATATCCTCATTTGATTTCGACTTGCATTCTTCTCTTTGCGCGACCACCAACAAACAAGCAAGCAAGCAAACAACTAAGGATCATATGCAACATTGGAGGGTCATTACGGAGTGCTAACAAGGTTTGGAGAACTCACCAAAGATTAATTTACAGCAAGGAATATCAAAGCGTTAGATGATAACAAGTGGTGATTGGCGACCACATGTCTGTCTGTCTATAAATAGCAGTGCAAAGACATGTGCGTTTTCGATTATTAGCTACACAATTCAAGGAATTATTTGAACAGTAACGTGCCTATTTAAGTGGAACACAACAGAGACATGATGGTTTGAACAAAATTTAACCTGAGAAGGAGATCAACGAGTGGGATCGAGATTTGGTCCGGAAGTGGTAGTTGAAGAACAAGTTGCGTTCTTGAAGGCACCATAGAAATCCTGGCGAATCTTTCGGGTAATATGAAGGAGACTCTAGAACACTATATAGTACAATATATGTTTATCAAGGAATGGTCAAACTTGACAGCAACAACGAAGGAATTACCAACAGCCGCGCTAATCAGATCCAGAACAGGGAGCAGCGGTCATTGTGATGGAGATTCCCGAAGATACAGACCTCTGTTGGCCATGAATTTTGGATATGTTTTAGAGGACTTAAAAACGTACACAACCTGGAAAAGTTTCGTCGAATTTCATTGGATGAATCGCCGGGAATGTGTATGGGAATCAGAGGATCTGTGGCTGCTCGCGACTTGGCTGCGAGTTGAGGGAGTTGAGGGGTTGGGGGAGGACATGGAGAGGATAGGAAAGGGTGGAATGGCTGGAGATGCGGGGAGAAGTTGAAGGGAAAGAGACATTTGGGAGCTTAAAGGTTATTTTCTTGGATTTTTAGTGCTTAAGGTATGCGAAAGTGTGGATAAACGGTTCACATCCCAAAATAAAAATTTTGTGGTGTGACATAAACATAGGGCACCGTGGACTGACCGACATATAGTTGGTGCCTAATCTCGTTTGAATCGGTTAATGATCTTCATACTAATTTTTTTTACAATTATATGGCATAAGATAACCTAATAACATATTAGAATGTAAAACTTACTAAATCAAAGGCAAGAGTTCATCCTACTAGATTCATCCATCTAACCAGACAAAATATTGTATGCGTTGGTACCACTACATATAAACATCCAAACAAAAATATATACATTCCATACAGAGAATCAAATAGCATACTTATACCGTCTTATCCAGAACCATTCTGTCTAAGATCGCTCCTCGTTCAAGTAAAAAAACAATTTATAAATCTGCCTAATGCACAACCAAGCTATGCGGGTCTCTTACTGTGAATCTGCTAAGTAACAGCACTCAAACATCCGCCAAGCATTGACAAAGCAAACATAACTAAAGAGTCTATGTATAAGGGGCCACTAAAAAATCTGGTATCTCTCTTGTTTTAAAACAGAGTAAATTCCATATTTGCCCTAAAAAGTTTATCCATTCCTTTATTCATCCTCAAAAAATTTCAATTCCCTTATTCACCCTCATTCTTAATTTTTCTTCCCTAGTTCGCCCTAACTGTTATATTATAACAGATTTTTTTTGTCCATCTAAATTGAAAAAGACCAAAATACCCTTGCAACTAAGGGAGGCAAATTTTGATATTCATAAACACTTATGTTTTCATAACAAAAAATATTTCAAAACTATGATAACATATGAAAACATATTTTTGAGATCATTTTTTTTTGTTATGTTCGATGTAGTCACATACATATTTAAAAATATCAAATTTCATTTCCCTTAGTTTCAGGGGCATTTTGGCCTTTTGAACTTAGATGGACAAAAAGTCTGTTATTATATATTAGTTAAGGTAAATTAGGGAAGAAAAATTAAGAATGAGACAGATAAGCTTGTGCCTCTTTGGAGCTTCTTGAGCCGGTGGAGCTTGCGGTCGACAGGCATCTTGATCATTTTGGATGGTTTGCTACTTGGAGATGACCGTATCTTTTTGTCGGTGCGGAGAGCTGCAATGTTTTTCAATCTTGATGTTTTTGTTGGGCATGGTGGTGTAGCACTTGATGTAGGTGTTCCTTGATTTCATGAGGTTGTTGGCTCTTAAGGTAGTTCTCTTGGTGCTTGTATATTTGATGATTCTTGAGCTTGATTTGTTAATGTAGTGATCTCTTGTAGCGTCGAGGAGGAAGCTTCTGGTGGAGGTGTAGAAGGATCATCATCTTCTCTTGGTAGAACTTCACCTACACGCATTTTCTGCATTGCCTCCTCCAAAGGTTCTTCATCTACATCACAACTATGAAATTTTTGTTCTCTTGAGAACCATTAGTTTCATTAAATTGCACATCACAAGATTTCTGCACAAATTCGGTAGTTGCATTGAAAATACGATAAGCTTTAGAGTTACCGGAATACCCAACGAGATATTCAATGTCGGTCCTCTTCTCAAACTTCCTTACCCTTTTCCTTTTCTTGAAGATGTAGCACCTGCACCCAAAGATACGAAAGTAGGCCAAATTGGGCTTTCTTCCCACCTAAAGCTCATAGGGAATCTTCTTCAATAGGCGGTGTAGATAGACATGGTTTTAAATGTACCAAGCCGTATTGATTGCCTTGGCCCCAAACCTCTCTGAGGTGCCATATTCATTTAACATAGCTCTAGCAAGAGTGATGACAGTCTGATTCTTCTTTTTAGAACACCATTTTTCTCCGGGGTGTAAGTGGCCGAGAACTCATACTTGATACCAAGATCATCACAATAATCTTCAATGATAGAATTTTTGAACTTGGTTCCATTATCACTTCTAGCCTTCTTGATCTTGGCTTCAAATTCATTTCGACCTCTTTTGGTGAATTTCTTGAAGTTGGAGATTGCTTGAGATTTGTCTTCTAGAAATATGGTCCAAGTGTACCAAGAGAAGTAATCAACAATCACTGTACAATAGAGATTCCCACCGAGACTCTTGTATATTGTTGGTCCAAAGAGATCAATATGAAGGAGGTTTAGAGGTCTTGGTGTGGACATGATGTTCTTGCAAGGATGAAGAGTGGCCACTTGTTTTCTCGCTTAACAAGCTCTACACAATTTGTCCTTCTCAAAAGTAACGTATTGGATCCCAAGGACTAATCCCTTCTTGGTGACTTCCTTCAATTGCCCCATTCCAATGTGGGCAAGCCTCTTATGCCATAACCATGCTTTGGAGGACTTTGCAATAAGAGAAGTTTGCGGTGCAAATTTATTTGAAGAGAAATCCACAATATACAAGTTGTGCCAAAAACCATTGAATGTGAGACCCAAATACTTGTTGATCAATTCGGCACCCTTGTCATTGAAGAAACAAGTAAAGCCAAGATCGCACAATTGAGCTACCGAAAGAAGAGTGAAGCTCAAGGATTCCACTAGCATAACATTTGATATGGACAAGTCATTTGAGATAGCGACTTTGCTTAATCCCTTGATTCTTCCTTTTGAATTATCTCCAAAAATCAACTTATCTTTATCCTCATCTTCTTTTATGTTGGTGAATATTTTGTAATTCTTGGTCATGTGTTGGGTGCATCCACTATCAAGCACCCAATGTTTACCACCATTCTTGCAGTTCACCTTGTTAGAAGCCATGAGACAAGAGGTGTTAGTAGCCAAAGTATTACAAGATTCACTAGTACTAACCTCAACAATAAGGGCAGATCTTCTGGCTTCTGCTCTCTAGAGAATTCAAGATAAGTATTCCAAGCATCAATTTTCTTCTTGATCACCTTGTCACTAGTAATATGACACGCTTCCCATAAAGATTGATCCATTTTACAAGCATATCAATATAGGCATATTTCGTTAGGAAGTATAATGATATTGTCATACTCATCATAAAGAACATCAAAAGAATCTTCTAACATGCTACTAGTAATAGCAACATCATTCAAGAATAAGAGATTACTAGAAGACGTAGAGATATTGCAAACTGGTGGCTCAAAGGTGTCATGAGTTTATATTTCATCAATTGCACTTGAGGTAGAGGCATTGATATCATTCTTGATTGATGGAGAGAAACTTCTTGATGGATTCTTCATGAGAGATTTTGAGGGTTCCCAAGAATGAATTGATCTTTTCAACAAGATCATGCAATCGTCGCATAATTGTTCCTATAAATTTACCATCAAGAGTTTCAAAGTAAGTATAAGCATCTGTGAGCTCAGCATAATTAGAATTTCAATCATAATAGCACTCAAAAATTGCTAGATGTCGGATGTTCATGTGAGCACTCGAATTCACCGGTTTTGTGGCATATAGGTAGGTTACCAAGCGATTCTTCTATGAGCCACTACCGGATCTCGATGAAGAAGTTGTCTCCATCACTTCCGATCACTTTCTCAAGGCTGTTAAGCCACAAATTGAGCACTTGGCTTTGATACTACTTGTAAGGATCAAGTGACCGAGAATGGGGGTTGAATCGAGCACTAATGCTGCTAGAATTTTTCCTTGCTCTTCCTAATTTCTAGCAAACTAGCAACCAACTCCTAGCAAGAAAAGACTAAGCAAGAACACAACTAAACTAGGAGACAACAGGACACAAGAAGATAAAGGAAGAACAACATATCAAGCTAGCAAGCAAGGCAAACGGCACGAGAGCCACCAAGAGATATCACTAAGCAACTTATCACACTACTCGTTATAAGGTAAATGCGGTAAATAAAGAGAAGAGAGATAAAGATGCTCAGCGATTTTTCCTGAGCTCTCGAAAGGATGGCACCTTCCCCTAATCCTTGTTGGACCACTCCCGTCGGAATACCGATCCCTCCCACCGTTTTAAAAACAGTTCTCCCAAGGGTATGCTCAACTTCCTGGAGTTAAGCCATGAGCGGCCCGGTTGTAGCAAACATGCTAGAGCAAGCCTACAAGGCTCCGAACGCTCCCTCTTGGTGTCCTTTTGGAGCGGAGACCCGATACCGCTGTTAGCTTCATGACCTTTGAAGTCCCCTAAAAGGCATGAATGGATTTTGGTGATTAAATGAACAATCATAGGTAACGATTGTGTTGTAGGTACCACCCCGCTAATTCTATATCAACATGGTGGGCTTCTTCGATGGATGACAAGGACGAACCCTAGAAGAGGAGTTGCCGGGCTTCGGAGGGCTAAGGCTAAAGACTAGCTGGAGAGTCCATAGGAACGCCAGTAGTATTAAGGGGGTAAGGTCATTTGTCTCCTGTCATACATGTGTTAGAGGGTGTGAATGCTCCTTAGATCCTCAGAAAGTACTAAAGATGGCAGAGAAAGTGAAGTCGAAGACTAGAGCTCAAGACTAGCTGAAGGTTCAGTCATTGGACAGTTTGGTGAGCCCTGGAAGAGCCAGTCCAGAGAGAGGTGCTCTTTGGAGTCGAGATGGAGCAGGCAGCCGGACTGTCCGTCGGTGAAGTGACCAGACAGTCTGATGAGCACATTTTTAAGCTTGGAGCCTATTTAACTGTGGAGGGGGACATTTTTCGGTGTGCCCTTGATCAGAATTGCTGGAGCCAAGTTGTGAGAAGCCAAGGGACATCACCAAGAGAGCACATTGCAAGATTGGAGATCTTTGGTGCTAGTAGGAGAGTGATAGAGAGCATTCATACACTTCTAGAGCTTGTAAGGCTTGAGAGGAGTGATCTTTGCATATTACTCTTGGTGTGGGCAGTCTAGACCGGCTATGAGTCGGTGATCAGCTTCTGAGGAGATTGTAGAAGTCATCGGCAAGTTTATACGTGGTTCCGGGTCCCCCGCTAGAAAGGAACACCAAGAGTGAGTGTCCGAGCCTTGGAGGCTTGATTTAGCGCTTGGGTATTGTGTGTAACAGTCGGGCCACCGATGACTTCACTCCGGGAGTGAAGCGTGCCCTTGTGAGCATCGTTTCGAGAACGACGAAAGGGACCTGACTATGAGGGGAGTGGTCCAACGAGGATCAGGGGAAGGTGCCTACCTTTCGAGACCTTGAGAAAAAATCACTGAGCACTCTCTATCTCACTCTTCTTACTTACCGCATTTACTTACCGTTTAAGTAGTGTGATAGGTTGTTCTTTGATTCCTCTTAGTGGCTATCGTGCTAGTGCTTGTTTGTTGTTATTTTCTTATCATTAACATTGTTAGGGGTCTTGGCCCACTAAAATTGTTTAGATTTGCTTCCGTTGTGATAGAGTCTTATAGTTTTAATTTGTAGCAAAATTAGTGCTATAAGTCCACCAATTCAACCCCTTCTCGGTGTCCTTGATCCTTACAATAGCTCACAAACTTGATGTCATCTTTCATAAGTCTTCTGAAGCTCGAACAACGATGCCTAACTGGTCTAGGCTGCCATAGACCAAGTGTAACAAGTCTAAGACACTCCTCTTAGCCTCACAAGCTCTAGGAATATATGGATGCTCTTTGCTACTCTTCACTAGCACTCAAGATCTCTCTAGATGCTTCCTTGTGCTCTCCTTGGTGACCTTTGGCTTTCACAAAAGATCACTCAACTTCTCTGGCCACAGGTGACCTCCACAACAGCTCTCTCAATGGTTTATATAGGCCCCAAGCCCTGAAATGGCCGTTAGGAGCTGTTGCCAAAAAGTTGACTGCTTTTTGCAGTCATCGGACTGTCCAGTGACTCCTGGTCTTCACCAGGCGAAAAACAGTCTCTCTGAAATCCGCTCCATATGACATCGGACTGTTCGGTGCAAATCTTAACCGGATTGTCCGGTGACCTTCACTTTTGGACTTCCAGATAAACCTCTTCTGGATATCATCTTTTGGTGAACCTATTGACTCAAAGCCTAAAATTAAGCCACACATGGCTCTAAGATCATCCCTAGCCTTGGACATGCTTCACCCTTAGAAAATCATCAGAGCTCTAAGCAACCTTGAAGAAACCAACTTGTAGAGGTGGAGAATGGTTTTGATGAACCTACATCCAACGAGTTAGTCCATAGTTCTCATTCAATTACCAAAATCATTCATACCTTTGAGAGACTTCAATGGTCATGAAGCTAACAAATAGAAACGTTACCTTCTTTGGACTAAGCTTCTTGTACTCACCAGACTGTCCAGTGAGGTACTATAGGACTATCCAATATCTCCTTTTGATTGAGCTCCAAAAACATCTTCACTAGACTCTATCTTCTTCTAGTCAGCAAATTGTCTAGTGTACCAAATTGTCCAGTGACTAACTCCTTCGCTGATCCAAACACTTACATCCTTCTCTAGAATCTTGATTTTACACAGCCAATAGACAATCCTTCACTTACCCTGAGAAAACCTTCTGTAAGATCCATTTGGCATTGGTCACTCGACAATCCAGTGGCTATAACTTCCATTGAATTAAATCATTTAGCACCTCTTGGGAATGTTGCACAATTTTAGTCACTAGCCTGCCTAGAGACTAAAAAAGTAGCCTTACAGCACTTTTGCCAAATTTACCAATATAGTCACAGAATTGTTCGATGACTCACATAGGATTGTCCAACGACTCTCTATCAAGCTGAAATTTGAGTTCTTCACCTACAGCTTGTTCCAGACTACTATCAAGCTGAAATTTGAGTTCTTCACCTACAGCTTGTTCCAGACTACTACTTTATTCCACTTGCTTCCTCGACTAATCCTCTATTCACTTCAGTGCTTTTGGGAGTCCTAGAGCATCGAAACTCCCTATCTCTCACCTGACCTAAGAGGAATGACTTGACCCCTATTAAGACCGAAGTATCCACCACCAACGTGTCCAGCCAGTGTCTGTAGTGTCTAGGAGAACCCACTCTATTTTGCACTGGAATGTCCGGCTAGAGGGCCAATGGTTCAGCAACACCCTGACTATTTCTGATGTTTTTAATTTGAAAGAATTTTTAGGTTGGCCTATCCCCATCCCTCTAGGCCGCTTTCACTATAGAAATAGATGTGAGCCCAAAGATGAAAATCGCATGTACAAATAAATTTATTCAGGCGGTTGGCCTAAACACGCATTTGCATAAATTAAATGCCCTCATTTCTACAGGCGGTCGTCTAAGCCATCCACCTGCATAAATTCCTTTGTGCTGTTGTTTTATTTAACACTACCACAAGTATACACTGATGTGGATACATCAGAGATGTGCATTTAACAACAATCATTGATGTGGTTACACAAGAGATGTGCATTTGGTAGCTATCGCTGAGACTGGCAAGTCATCGCTGACGTGGGTACATCAGAGACTGGCAAGTCATCGCTGACGTGGGTACATCAGAGAGTGCATTTGACAGCCATTGATGATGTCATTTTTGACCTGAAATTTACTAGATTTTCATTTTTGCACTCTGGAATTCAGCCCCTGTCTCCATCAAACACCCGACAGCTCATCATGCCTCCACCCCTATCCACGCCGGTAGGAGCCGCCTAGCTCACCTCCGCCCATCTCCAATCCGATAGGAGGAGCCGGCCATCGTACTCACCCCCCCCCCCCCCCCCCCCCCCCCCCCCCGGGTGCCTGCCACACATGTTGCCTTCTCACCCCAACACTAATGAGTGTCCTCCTCCCCTTTTGCGCCGCCATGGTAGGCACCACGAGCTCCCCATTGCCTTCTGCCCATCCCGTCACTCCCCATCACCAGATCCTCGAACTCGAGGATCTGGACATCATCATGAGAACCACATGTTGTCTGCCACCAAGCTGTAGATCTGGTCTGCGACCTTGTCCCCTGCCTCTTCCCCGAGAACTAGCATCCTCCCAAAGCACTACCTCAACTGCGCTGCCTAGAAGCACTTGTGCTTTCATCCCAGATACAGAGGGTTAAAATCTGCTCCTTCCCCAAGCACCATGGCAACCTCATCCCCTGCCTCCAAGAACCATGGCATCCTCCCAAAGCAATTATTCACAAGGACCATGGTTTTAATTCACAAGGGAACCATTTTGAAATCATGTTCATTCTAACAACTATTACATTTTTGTAGTTTATAGTTTTTTTCTATAATCCTAGGATGCTTAGTGTCAACTCTTTTGGAGTCCCTACTGGGACTGATACTATACATTTTTCTCCGAAAGGTTAGCTGTTGAAAATTTCAGGTCAGATGCCTGGAGGTCCTGCCGCTATTCCTATGATGATTCTGAACATGTTTAATTTTAGACAGGTGAGTGCTATTGTGAACCATACATTCTAAACATGTTTGATTAGTCCTGTCAGGATGAGGTAGCATAGGATGGAACAAGGGCAAAGCTTCTGACTTAAGGACTGCCTAAGAGTGCATGGTATTTGGATACCTTGTTGTGTCCTTCCTCTTGAGCAATTTGCCAATGAAATTCAGTAGCTCTCTCTCTCTCTCTCTCTCTCTCTCTCTCTGCGATGTGTGGGCTAGGTATCAGCATCTTCAAGGTGGTGAATAGAAGGCGTGGTAGTTACTTCAGCCACGGCTAAAGCTCGACTCAAGGGACTGCTTTTTTGTTTCTCAAATATGCAGGAGAGCTGTGTATCATTGTATTGAGAAGAAGTTTCGGGGTGTAAAAAAATCCAGGTACAAGATCACAACACACACCAGTTACATTTTATTATAGATAATGGTAAAAGCGTACCAGCTTTTACTTCAATAAAAGATACAACCATTATTACAAAAGTTACATCTCATACAGTATGCAACACACAAAATGAATTAAAACATGACCAACCACATATGAATGATAAGAACCCTAACAGCAAATTCTATTGCTAAATCTCCATCCATGACCCACAAAAATCTGCATAGCTGTCGTCTCTAGTGTCCGATATGCGGTTTTTATTGCCTCCTGGTCTTCTTCGTTGTTTTCCAAATTACTCCACAAGCGTATCCAATATGTTCCCCTGTAGAGTATCTGTAAATAACTTTTAATTAGAGATTTGTCAAAAATAACATCATTTCTACTAAGCCATATTGCCCAACATAAAGCCGATGCTCCAACTAGTAGCTGCTCTTTTAATTTTTTTCCCTACCCCAATAAGCCAATTACTAATCATGTGTCCTACATTCTGAGGTTGTTGTAGACCCAAAGTTATGTGCACTAAAGAAGAGGTGATCAATACTTTCATTTGCCATACTGAAAATACATTGTTTGTTCCCTTCCCCGTTCCTTTTTGTAAGATTATCCTTAGTCAGCACTACCCCTTTGTATAGGTACCACACAAAAAAATTATTTTTAATGGAGCTTTGACTTTCCATAAAACCTTATTTCTCTATATAACCCCATTGCTGATCAACGCAAGATACATAGAGTGAGCTGAAAATTGGCCGTGATGATGCAATTTTCAGATGAATATATCAGTGTTATCATTAAGTTGTACGTCTGCTATTTTGGACACTAGTTCATACCAAAGTCGTATATTATTGTCGTCTAATGATCTTCTATAAGATAAATTAAGAGGAACAGTTCTGAAAACAGATTCTGCAGTAGCACTCTTTTTTCTTGCAATGTTATACAATGATAGGTATTTTTGTTTTAAAGTGTAACTTTCAAGCCAATTATCCTTCCAAAATCTTGTTTGTTTTCCGCTGTTCACCTTAAACGATACAAATCTGAGAAATTTCTCTTTTGCTTTCATTAAACCTGACCAAAAATGAGAATCAGGTTTTCTCTGTACTTTTCCTATCGTTTGATTTTTCAACTACTTGTTTTTTAATAGTGTTTGCCACATTCCTTCTTCATTTATTAATTTAAAAATCCACTTACTGAAAAATCATTGGTTTTATACCTCAATATTTTGAATCCCTAAACCTCCTTGGTCTTTAGGTTGACAAATAATGCTCCAATTTGTAAATCTATCTTTCTTTATTTGACTATCACTTTGCCAAAAAAATCTTGATCTATAATACTCAATTTTTTCAAGTACACCTTTTGGAACTTCAAAAAACGAGAGCATGAACATAGTCAAGCCAGTAAGAACCGAATTTATTAGCACCAGGCGCCCTCCCACTAACATATGTTTTCCTTTCCAGCTACTTAATTTTCGTTCTATCCTTTCCTCTATAAATTTCCAGTCTCCATTACTCAATTTGCGATAATGCATAGGAATGCCTAGATATCGAAATGGTAGTGATCCCTGTTTACACCCAAACAATTGTGTGTATTGCATTTCATTATCCTTTGCTTGACGAAACAAAAAATTTCACTCTTATAGAAATTAATTTTGATATAAAAACGCCGACACGACCCACAAATTAAGACACTATACTGCATCAGGTTGAAGGAGCAAGTAACAAATTCTCTTTTCTCCTGCCCAAGACCACAACAGAACCTCCTGCTTCGCATCATCCAAAGCAGCTTCCGTACTTGGAGGGGTTCCGTCAAACACGCACCTGTTGTGATTCTTCTAGAGAGACCAAGCCCCCAAAATAATTAGGGAGTTCAGTCCCTTGCGCAGCTAGCCCTACACCTGATCACAACTTCGACTCCACCAAATCTCCAATCTTCAGGCTGAGGGCATAGAGAGTGCAACCCCACAAGCCGAATTAAGCAGAACCAGAAAATTCTAGAGAAAACACATGAGACTAAAAGGTGATTGATAGTTTCCTCTTCTTGATCACAGAGCATGCAGTGTTCGGGGTGAGAGTGCCCCCTCTTTGCTAATCTGTCAGATGTCCAACATCGATTGTGTTCTGCCAACCAGATAAAATATTTGCATTTCCCAGGGGCCTATGTTTCCATATGCGATCAGCAGGTCCAAAAACAATTGATCTTTGGAAAAAGGCTTCATAAGCTGATTGCGTAGTGAACTAACCTGAGGATGACAGCCGCCAAACATGGATGTCCTGCTGGTCCGGCCTAAGTTCTACCTCAGAGATCAGATCCCACAACATGAAAAATTCTTGAGTAGCAGCCACAGATAGAGCTCCCTGTATATCTCTTACCCACTGAACATTAGTCAGAGCTTCCTTCACTAACATCTTGTTGATCCTTCGCTTAGGTACTGTAAGCAACAGTTAGGAGTAAGATCTCCAATGCTCCTTCCCTGCAGCCACTTATCAGTCCAAAACAAAGTGTTGAGACCATCCCCCACCTCTGTGTATAAAGCCACCAAAAACAGAGCCACCACTTTTTTGGGTGTCTTCGGAGTAGGAAAAACAGCCCAAGGCTCATGTGACTCAGTTTTGTGGAGCCATAGCCACCTAGCTCGTAAGGCCCAATTAAGTGAACTTAGATCTGATATACCCAATCCACCTAGTGATTTCGGTCTAGTGACTTTAGCCCACGCTACAAGGCAGTGACATCCTTTAGTATCCTTTCTTTCCTTCCATAAGAAACTTCTACGCACCTTGTCAATAGCTTTAACCACCCACGAGGGAAGATCCATGGATGTGGCAAGGTAGATCAATCTTGAAGTGAGAACATATTGGATATAAACAGCCCTGCCAGCACAAATCATATCTTCAGCTTTCCACTCGGGTAAGAGAACAGTTACATGATCAATTAAGTTCTGAATCTGAGATTTTGTGAGTGGCCGTAAAGACAGCGGTAAGCCCAAATATTTAGTAGGAATATCTGAGATTTCACAGGGCAACAAAATCTGGGTAATCTATATCTCTGCACTAGAACACCGGATGGGGAACAAACTGCTTTTTTGAATATTAGTTTGAGGCCTGATGCTTCCCCGAACAAATAAAGGATAGTCTGAGTAAGAGAAAGATCAGAAGCACTCAGGTGAAGGAACACTATCACATCATCCGCATACAAAGAGATACAAAGAGATTATGTGCTGCAGCAGCTTTGTGGAGATAGGCTGTAATAGAGCAAGTTCCCAAGCTCTTTGGAACATCAGGTTTAAAACATCCATGACCAGGATAAAAATCATATGGGATAAAGGGTCAACCTGTCATAATCCACGTTGATGAGCGATGGTGACACCTGGGTTCCATTAAGTAAGATCTGTGTTGATGATGAAGCTTAATAATATCACACCAAATCGGGCCAAAACAAATCTTGCGTAGCAGCTCTAAAAGAAACACCCAAGAAACAGAATCAAAGGCTTTAGACATATCCAATTTGAGCAGCAGACGAGGTGCTTTTGCTTGTGCAGAAATCTTGCGGTTTGATGAGCTAACATGAAATTATCTTGAATAAACCACCGCTTTATAGAAGCACTCTGGTTTAGAGAAATCAAGTCCTGCATTTTTCCTGCTAGCCGATTGGCTAAGAGCTTAGTTATTAGCTTTGCAAAGCTATGAACCAGGCTGATAGCTCTATAATTCGTGACACATTGGGTATCTTCTTTTTTAGCCAAAAGAGTGATATAAGCTGTATGCGGTGATATCCCTGCACGATTTGTAGAAACACCCTGTAAATCCATCAGTCCCCCGGAGCCTTATCAGAAGGGAGGGCTTTGATTATTTTCCATACCTCCTCTTCCGAGATAGGAACCTCAAAGGATTCCAAGTTAAGTGAAGGGATTCCCAAAGACTCTAGATCAATAGAAGACTATCGTGCTGGAGCTGTGCCAATAAGATCGGTTTAATAGTCCAAGAAAGCAGCTGTTTTGTCATCGTGAGAAGTGACATTATGACAATCTGCAGTTCTCACTTTTGCTATGCAGTTCTCACTTTTGCTATGAAGTTTTTCCTTTGCGATATTTTGCATGGGAGTGAAACAGAGCAGTGTTAGCATCTCCATCTTTCAGCCAAGCAATCCTAGACTACAGCCTCTTAATGGTGCGCATAAGAGAAGCAAGGACTAAAGTATGCTTCTTTAAACAATTGTGTAGCCAAGACTCATCAGATGATAAAGCTCTGTGATCCTATGCATTTTCCAAATTGTGCAATATCTCATTAGCTAATTTAACATTTGGTAAAACATGTCCAACCTGTAATATCTCAAGGGACGGCTTTAAACTTCTTCTTGCTCCTAGAGCTTCATGGTGGTTAGTAGAAGGCGGGCACGTGTAAGAAGTCGGTGAGGAGGTTCGGAGAGGGTTGGTGGCTCAAAGGCCTGCAGGATTATTGCTACCATTAAAGATTCCAGAGTGGAAGTGGGCAAGAAATCAGAATGGATTTCATTGCTGGTTTCCTCGCACTCAAGCCGGATATGATTCTATATGAGTCATTGTAGACCGAATGACTAAAGTCTCTCACTTTATTCCAGTTAAGACAACCTTCACCGGAGCAAAGTTAGCAGAGTTGTATATGGCAAGAATTGTTTGATTGCATGATGTACCAAAAAAAAAAGTATCCAATCAAGGTGCCCAGTTCACCTCGAAGTCCTGGGAGAAGTTGCATGAGTCCATGGATATTAAGTTGAATTTTAGCTCCTCCTATCATCCATAGATAGATGGACAGACCCAAAGGACCAATCAAATATTAGTCGATATGTTGCATATCTGTTCTCTAAAGTATGGCAAGAGTTTGGATAAGATTCTTTCATATGCAAAGTTCTCATACAACAACAGTTATAAAACCAGTCTACAGACGTCACTGTTTGAAGCTCTCTATGGACAGCAGTGCAGAACACCGTTGTTCTGGAATGAAACCGAAGAAAGTCAACTGTTTACACTACAGATATTAAAGGAATCAAAAAAGCAAGTGTAGCCCATCCGTGAGAATTTGAGAGTTGCTCAATCAAAGCCGAAGAGTTATGCGGATGATAGGAGAGATCTAACTTTTGAGATTGAAAACATTGTGTATCTCAAGGTGTTCCCAATAAGAGGTCTTCTTTGATTCAAAGTCAAAGAAACGTTAGCACCAAGGTACATTGGTTCGTTTATAGTTCTGAACAGAAAAAGAGAAGTTGCATATGGACTAGAGTTACCACCGTAGCTGTCAGATGTGTATATCAACTAGAGTTACCACCCCAACTGAAGAAGTGCTTAAGAGTTTCGGAAGAGCAGCTTATAATCGAGGCATTGGATATAGGTGGTGATCTATCATATTCAGAATGACCTATAAAGATCTTAGACAGTGCCTAGCTTGTGATTCAATGGAATCACCATTCTGAGGGCGAAGCTACTTGAGAACATGAACATGAGCTCAGAATAGAATATCCATCTCTTCCAAGTCCTTCAAAATCTCGAGGGCGAGATTCATTCTAAGGGGGGCAGGTTTGCAATGCCAAAAATTTTAACAATTTTTTAATTTTAAAATTTTAGAATTCTTTAATTGCATTTTCACAATTTAGAATAGAATAAATCCTTTTCAAACTAAAATGTTAGAGTTGCATTCATATCAACTTTGTGCATAGCATTTCAGCTTCATCTAAATAAATGTTGCATCAGAAATTAAATAATTAAATAAACCAATAAAGAAAAGAAAGGAAGAAAAGAAAACCAAAAACCTTCCCTGGGCCATCCCTCTCCCGCTCTTCCTTTTCACTTTCCCGCAGCCCACCTTCCCCTCTTCCCTTTTCCAGCCAACAAGGCCCGGTCGTGCCACCCCACTCCTCTCCCTCACTGTCGCGCGGACTCCGCTCGCCATCACCGAGCTCCAGCTACCTCCCTGCAACCGCCGGCCAACGGAATCCTTCTTTGGGATTTCCATCGATCCGTGTCCCCACCTCGGCCGTCTTTGGTGAGGCGCTGGCCATGGCGCCGCAGCTCGGCCCCTGGCCGCGCCGGGTGAGCTGTAGGCACGGGCCACATGAGCTTTTAAACCTATGCATTCATGGCATCACCATACTGATCTTGATCTGTTTGTTGCATATGATTGATTGTCCCGTGCGTTTGGCGACTTTGTTTCGGACCTGCAGTACGAGGATTTTCAGTAGTAGAACTTTGAAGCCGTCGAGTACTATACATTGTAGCAAGAAGACAAGTGTCCTTGAACATCTTGTGCCTACTTTACAAAACATGTATCTTGTAGATTGCAGGCTTGTGTCAAATTGACTATGCACCTATAATTAGGTTTTACCTACTTTTTTCTTTCTACCATTGTCATACTAGTTTATTGTTTTGTTGGGTAGATTACATGCTTAGCTTGCTGTTGTCGGGGTGAGTAATTGCTTTACCGGACCTGAGTAGTAAGTGTTGACTCATGCGAGTCGCTCCTTCTCCGCATACACCCGGTTTACAGTGAGTAGAGACTGAGACGTCATACGCAAATACCTTGTTTTTTTCTATAAAATTGCACCGACATGGATACCAACTCCTTGAACCCTTAAATGTATTAAATTGATCTTTTATCATACTTGCTTCACAAGAATTTATGGATTATTTTAATAGCAAACTAGAGATTAGGGGTTTGAGTGATATGGTTGGTATAGGCCTGTGTGCGGGGTTACCAGCACTATCCCTTGGTATGTTATCTTTCCAAATCTAAAGATCGGTTTGTGTAGTGACTACTCATGTGCACCCGTACAACCACGAGACAAGAATGGGTGCGGCCTAACGTAGTAAGTGGTGGAGACCTGTTCTGTACGTGCCGCCTAGTGCAGAGGAGAAAGTGGGGTACGCTTAGATCCACCTGGAGCAAGATGTGTGAGGAAGGGAGGGTGTACTCCCGTGAACCATTTGGCACAAAAGAGGCCCTTTCAGGTTACAGTTAGCTCCTAACGAGTGAAGCTTTAGTGGGCACGTACAAGTTGAAAGAAGCCATGAAACAGTCTGAGGTCGAGGACGAAGAGTGTGAGTCAGGTGTCGTACCCCATTTCTGTGATACACTGTGCACCACGTATCAGTCCGTGGATCAGTAGCTGTTACGCACTAACACATCATAATGTATATCAAAAGTATACTTCGAATAAAAGGATATACCTGATACCGGACCTTTAGCGACAGCTCGGTGAGGATTAAAACAATCCACAACCAGTTGACCAGTTAGAGGTGGAGCAACAGCGAAAAACATGGCCCAAAGCCACAAGAAAACTTGGGAAGCAGAACGAAAACCCAGCACGTCATCATCTTCTATGAAATCTTCACTGCCTAAAACCACAGCTGCAAACTATGAGTACATAAGGTACTCAGCAAGCCCTAACACTAAGCAGGGGTATATAAATCCATATTTGGTTGTAGCAAAGATTAGGCTATGAAGTTTCCTTTTCGCAGAAAGCCAGTTTTATGCAAGGTTCACTACAGAAGCTTTGAAAGAGGGAGCACAAGATATTTGCTCTCCATATTTTAGTAAGTTGGTCCTGGGGGAGATATTCATCAATCCCGCCAGTACCCAAGTTTTAGTCAGGGAGCTGGCACGCAACCGTACCATCCCCTTGCACACAGCCTTCACTTTCCAAAACACGGGCACCTACACCCACTCACTCCAACAAGGATAATATGAGACTAATCAAAGTGAGCCCAAGCTGTAGTATGTCAATACCGTGACAACAGCCATTTCGGATGGATTATACACTCTACAGAAGGTGTACACTGTACCCATAGGCTATGCTCCTCCTGATCAATAGAGTCACGTAACGTTACCTCCAACACACACTAAGGTTCCCACAATGTCCACCACAAGATACATACAGGGGTCATCTCTTAGGGGTTTTGCCTGCCCCCGATGACGTGATAGCACATTCTTGAAGCCAGACCGTGGGTTTAGAGCATCCACGTTTGTTCCCTGGACCCCGCACAAAGACAGGTTATTACACAACCAGGGGCTATACCAATGGGCAGTACGATCCCGTGGCGCGGGCTATTGCTGTAATCGAAGACCGAACCGTGAGTATCTCATGTCTGCTCCTGCGGCTTGTGTCTCTTGACCCCTTAGGTGTCATTGCAGATAACCAAAGCAGGTGGAGTGAGTCCAGCCTATACAGGTTCTGTGGTTGCACGAAATCACTACGTTGAGATCCGATGAACCGATCCTTATATGGCAGGAGCGGCACTCATCCACGACAGGTGGACTAGTTCGAAGCCTATACACCGCACAAAGCTATAGGAGCCCGCCCCACCACCAAAAACATTATCCCTTCCTATCACCTAGCACCAGTTGCACTAACACCCATCGCACTTTATTTTACACACACCACCAAACTCATTTTAACACATTTCATAAGATGATTGGTGTATGGTGTGGCGATGCACTGCATCGTATAAGGGTTCCTAAGCATTCTACTATTAAGGCAACTTTTCGTCCGTTAAAAGATTAACGAAGGAAATCCTATGGTTATCAAGGGGGTGTCATCAACGGGAAGCAAGGTAGTATTCATATTTAGTGTGAGCAAGTAACTGACATAAATATAAATACATAATAACAAGTAGGATATTAGCTACACAACGTTTTTAAACATAGATTAAAATAAATATGCAAGCATTCAGGTCATATGGGTGCGCAAGCAAAATATAGGATTAATATGATCAAGGGGTTAGAGCTTGCCTGAAAATCCTTAATCTTTAGACTTGTCTTCTCGATAATCTTCGAGTCCAGGTCTTGAGTTGTTGGCTTGATGCCGAAGCCTTCGGGCTTTTTCTCGTATGTTCATTCTGCTGTCTTCTCTAGGATCCGAATCCTCCTCGGGCTCGGCATTGTCTACACGGTAGAATACGTCTAATAAAACTACCGTAAAAGAAACAAAGCTCGAGAAGAATCGATAAGATCTAATTAAATTTCGAATAAGAACCAAATAAACTCCACGAGGAAATCATAGGTACATTATGCATGATGCGATGGCTATCTTAATGCAATGTTTATTATCCTAGGTGCACCTTAGTGTCATTTACTATAAGTTAACTGTTGAAATAATTATTTATTCTCAAACTTTATTCTAGTGCTTATGCAATTACATGTGTAGTTAAGGGCGGCCATGTATGGTTAATCATACTAAGGCCTTCATATGGGTGTGGACTTAGGTTATGGTTTACTTACTAACACTGGGAGTTTCATGTGTCATATTGTGCTTAATCACGATTTAGCGATATTCATTACCGTGTAGCTATTAGTTACTATTCTCATTCTAACCATATTCATGTGATTGCATTAGTGGGCCATGTGGATGCATGCACTATCAAGCATTTATAATGCCAACATGGTTATTTGAGTGCAAGCTAGTATATGGCATGTTTAGTTGAGGGTGT
>BCLG01001227.1:35406-78331 GCA_001602295.1 Zoysia matrella
CCCCCCCCCCCCCCCTTTTTTTTTTTTTAACTTTCAGCTTGCCCTTAAGCGGACGTAGCATAGCTCCAACAGGATCCCAAACCATGTAGACTGTTCAGTTCAGACTCGATCATCTGGACAACTTGTAAACTGAATGTTATCTGGACATCTATGAGGACATAAATTTCAGATGCATGAAAGCAAGTTTCAATCCGGCTAATCCTGATATATGCATTGGCCCCATGGAAAATTCCCTCTGCCTGATGCTGAAGGAGTCAAACTCAAAACTAAGACATATATAGTCAGATATATCACCCAACTTTGGCTTCGACTGAAGTATGGTAATCCAACTAGGACAAGATTGTTTCAAAAAGATATCACCATGAGAACCTGCTGCTTCCATTGGATAAAAGCTCAAATGACATGTGATTCTTGCATAGTCGTGATTACCAAGCACACCAACTTGTGAGTCAGCAAACGAGTTAGGTACCAAAGAATGCCAAGTCAGACAAACAAGTTGACAGACACCACCATACTATGTCGTTGCTGATACTGAAATAATGCTTTTGTAGGCCAGCAAAACAGCTTTAGTACAGAGTCCATGCTAGCTCGCAGTAACTCCGGCACGGCTGTTGGCTTGGATACAGAGTCCATGCTCGTAGCATCCTGACAAAGGCAGAGGTTTTTGATCAGTATGCCACTGCAGCTCAAGAATGTACTGCTAATGGTCGATGCAGCTCCAAGTATCATGCAACTTTCAGCCATGCGTATTCAAAATGGTTTCAGATGACTCTGGGCGTTCGGGTAAACAAGACAAATTGGGTCGGGCTGTTTTGGGTTTTTGAAAAATTGGGTTTGAGAGTACTCGATTTTTGTCAAAAAATTTCAGGTGCCTTACATTTCAGTTGTCCGAAATATCAGATTCGAGTTTCTGGTCTGTTTTATCCGATTGCGTACTTGTGTGACATCGGGGTCGTGAATGGCTATAATCTAGAGTGGCGGCGCGATGGAGCAGCACTGCAATCTGGGGTAGCAGCTCGGTGCCGTGCCTGGGTGCTGGGACGGCGGAGTGGCGGCACGGCTGCACGATGGGTGGCGGCGCGGGCCGAACACTGGTAAGGTGCCCAGGTGGCGTGGAGGTAGGACAACAGCGTAGTGAGCAGGTCGCGCATCTATATGCAGTGGAGTGGTAGCTAGGCTGCGCTTCGATGGGGTGGCCAGCCAGGAGGTGGCGTGGAGCTAGGGCAACCGAGAGGTGGGGTGGCGGCATGAGCAGCGCACTGGTGGCAGCCTAACCATTAGGGACACTCACATTCAATGAAAGTGAATGACCTAAAAATCATATCCATATTATCTAACTACATTTTAATTCTTCTAAGTAGCAAAAGCTAAGACTAAAACATATCGATATAGCACATTGAACCGATATTATAGCATATATACCTAAATATATATTGATTAATATAATAAGTAGCCTCGTATAATGATATCTATGCCTATGAATAAATACATCAAATAAGAACAATTTGCTCATAAATATAAATACAACTACTTTAAAAGAGACATAATAAAAAGAAATTATATCTTTATTCATGATCAAAGTCAACATAAAAAAAAAAGAATAAAAAGAATACTCACTAACTCCTCCAAAGTGACTACTCCTCCAAAGTGACTTGAGAACTAGAGAGAGATTCCACCAGCTTAGTATCATTGTAATGAAGGATGAGTGAAAATCCGAAATGCAGTGTGTGTCCAAGTGAGGGAGTGGCGTCCTATTTATCTCCACGGATTGACTCCTTGCCTCATTGGGTTGTTGACTTTTGTCGTGTTAGATCATTTTCTCACTTCATAAAGTTGATTTTTCAACTGCATACACATTTTCTTCAAGTACAAATTGAACTACATTATTCAAAATAAAATATATGCATGATTCATTCATGGTATAAGTGATACTTAAGAATTGTCAATAAGAACGGACCAATTTTTACAGTTTTGGATGAAATTGGTACGTTTCACTTGTAGGTTGATTGTCAGCTCAAAAAATAAAAAAACTGAAAAAAGAATTAGAAATTCAAAAAATGGGTAAAAGCAGGCCGATAAACCGATAAAGTTGTGGGTAAGCCTGTAAAACTGGTGGGTTTCAAATTTGAAAGGTCAGACCAGTGAAATTGGTCAGTGAACCAAAAAATCATCATGCTTATTGTAATATTTTGACCACTTTTTGTTTAAATTTTAAATTTTGAATTTGAAACGGTCTCAACCAGTTTTTCCTGATTTTCGTGGAACTCTGAAACTGCTGTTCAAACCATCCCTTCAATCTTGTGTGTATGGTGCTGGCGCCTGAATTGCTGCTCCATGCTGTTGTGAATGGGGTTTTCTGAGCTCAGCTCTCTGTTATATGGCCCTGGATAAACGGAACCATAATCTACATGATCAGAAAGCAACACACATAGACATAATCATAAAATTTTGGGTGAAAGATTTCAGCACTCAAGAAGATTAGAGTTCCAATATTTGAAAACGTAATAGGCTATTTGGGTCCGTGTTGATTGGATGAGATAGAAGAAAGGTGTCAAACATATCGCATCAGAAAATACGACAGGTAGGAAACATATCATGATATAGGTTGATGAATCGTGGCAAGAATTACTTGCACATATCAGCATAATACTAAGCCGAGTGCCAGTGCTATGCTACGGGTAAGGCAAATGATACAATCTCTTTTCGATACGAAAAAACAATGCGACACATTCTTGTTCCACTAAAGAAATAAGTTGGGATGAAATTTTGATATGACATAAATATGACAACGTGAATAAACACACGATGAGATACAAGTATTGGTGTTTGTTATATCATCATAAAGTTGACATAAGTACTAGTCATGCTAAAATTCATATTAAATTCAAAATGGATTTCGAAAGCGCACAGAATTAACATTGTAGCATTTCACCTAGAAGTATTCCGAGGTATCATATTTATCCCAAAGGAAGGCATATGCAATATTCAGGATAGAAATTTATTCTAATGACTAATTCAAGGCAAGATACTCATATTGAGATAAATATGATAGTGGACACACAATACTACTCTATTCTATTCTAATTACAAATGAGTGACAGTCATATATAAAAATCAAGTTCCTTATGTATTTCGTAAATTAGCCTCATGAGTGTATACATTATCTAGTGAAAACAAGGTTTAGGAGTTAACTTCAAAGTTACCTAGGCACTACAAGGGTGATGTCTTCAAACTTGGTTTAATAAACCAAAGTGCCCTATCTTTAATAGGCCTTACGTCATATCCGAACATGAATGATTAAAATAGACGGACAGGGCTGTCACTTCCTGTCGTGCATGAGCGTACGCAAGCCGGCGGGGGTTCGATCCCCCGTCCCGCACCCTTGCCTCCGTCAAGGCAGCGGCTAGGCCGCAGTTCAAAAAAAAAGGGTTGTTACTTCCTGCGGCCTACCTCTACAAACCGTGGGATACACCCGCATTCAATAAAGGTGAATAATTTGAAAACCATGTCCACATTATCCAAACATATCTTAATCCTTTCGGATAGCAAAGCTAAAACTAAGGCATACTACAAAGCACGTTGAAACGGTGTCATGCCATGACACCAGACATGCATTCATTAATATAATAAGTAGGCTCTACTTAATATAATCATATAATCAAACAAAAATAACATGCCTATAAAGATAAATACAACTGTACTAAGAGAAACATAATAAAAAGAAAGTATATCTTTATTCATGAGCAAAGTCAACATAAAAAAAAGATATATGACAAGAATACTCACTAACTAGTACAAATTAAGTAACATGGGAACCAGGGAGAGAATCCTCCATCCTAATGACACTTTAACAATAGAGACCTAATGATGTATGAGTGGAAAATCCGAAATATGGTGTGCTAATCATCCTATTTATAGCTTTCAAAGGTCTATGGGGAAACTTGATTTGCACGCCAAGCCACTAGGAATATCTTCAAAAAGCACGGGAGAGCCAACACGTAGAGGCCGCTCGGAAAAGGTGCCAATGGCCAGTCGGCCTTGCAGTTGGCCCTCCATGGGATATGTTGTGTATGGCTTTGATATTGTGCACCAACAGGCATTCCGCTACCTTCATCCTCCCCTCCTTCAATTTGAGTGTGACATTCCAGGGGCTTGTTGAAGCTAATCCAGCAGCGCGTCCATCACTTAGTTTCCATACTTAGCACGTTTTCCCTTTCTAAACTTAGTTGCTTTCGGTGTAAGCTGGGCGCACGACGTCCAGGCGTGTGCGTGGGCTCTCAGAGCGCGTCGTGCGGCATGTGATCGTGGTGATCATGCCGGACTTAGTGGCCGCCTTGTGCGGTTGTAAGTTATCAAGCTTTTCCTATTTCATTTGAGGTAATACAATGAAAACGCTGCCGCTCGCGCAGCACAAAACTCTGAGTGCTCCAGCGTTCCAGTTCGCGTGCGTTTCGGTTCATCGCTGGCGGCGGCGCGCCGGTGAACGTCCAACATTTGGCATCAGAGCGAGAACGGTCCAGGGACAGGCCGTCATGTCGACTCCTGGCCGGGTTCAGGGGAACCCTTCCTGATAGGACTTGAGGTGCCCGATCTTTCGGTGACGTGATAACTATCGATTTGGTGGAGTCGATCCTCACGATCCGACTACAAACGAACAGATCGTGTGCGCCTTAGCAATCGCAGAACCAACTCCGAATGGTTATTGATCTTGCTGGACAGCAAGATCAATCTGATCACGAAGATCAATTCCTGCAAACAATCGAAGAACAAACAAGAACAAGATGTGGCAAACCAGGAATCTCTCACAATATGGGGTTCTCAAAGCTGTTTAACAGGTGGTCGTTGGACACAACTGAAGATCAAAAAGTTTGCATAAGAGCTAAACTATAACAAAAGAAAACCCAAGTCTTTTTGTGGCGGCTGAGACCTTTAAATAGGGTGGAGGATGACAGAGGGTGCTGAGGTCGTCCTCAAACCCTAGGACGTGCCCCTAATAGGCTCAACTTGATACACGGGCCATCGTCTCAAGTTGGGATGATGCAGCATCTTCTGAATTGGAATGACAATTGCCGCTGACTCGGATGTGATATGAAGGTAAAGCTGGATCCATTCGAAAGTAGACTTGATGAGCTTTCCAGAATGTACTTAAACACCTAAATTGGATTCCATATGAAGTCGTGACTTCTGTTGCAAGTTTGTACTGTTTTGCAGTCCGAATCCTCCATGTGTGAATATTTCCATTGACGTTCTTATCAGAGGATATGATGTCCACATCACTTCCCCTCCGCGTCACAACCGTCGTTCACCGTCTCCGGTTCCACGCCGTCCACGCCACCGAGGAGGAGAACGTGAGGTCGTCATCGAGCGCGTCGTCGAGAAGTCGTCGCAAGGTCTCGTCTGGCCGATGCTCACCCGCACCAACTACACCGAGTGGTCACTCGTGATGAAGGTGAACCTCCAGGCGACGGACCTGTGGGACATCATCGAGTTCGGGGCCGAATGATTCAGCAACGATCGGAAGGCGCTGGGTGCTATTCTCCGGGCAATGCCGACGGAGATGCATGCCGGGCTTGCCGTCAAGGCGACTGCACGAGAAGCATGGGATGCGATCCAGGTTTTGCGTGTTGGCGTCGAGAAGGTGAAAGAGGCCAATGTCGAGAAGCTACACCGGGATTTCGCCGAGATTTCATGGAAATCTGGCGAAACCGTTGAGGACCTATCGCATCGGATCGCCACATTGGCAAAAGAACTCAAGGTGTTTGGGGACCCAATCTCCGACAAGGAGACGGTCAAGAAGCTGCTGCACACGGTCCCTGATTACCTGGAGCAGGTGGCCATCTCTATCGAGACTTTGCTGGATCTCGACACCATCATCATTGAGGAAGCAACCGGCCGACTGAGAGCGGTCGAGCAGAGGAAGAAGGTGGCGCGAGCAGAGGAAGAAGGTGGCGCCTCAGCCTGCTAAAGAATCAAGCGGGGGCCTTCTTCTCACTGAGGAGGAGTGGATGGCCCGGCTGAAGATCCAAGAGAACGGCTCCAGCTCCGGCGGGAAACGCGGCGGCGGAGGCGGCAGGAAGAACAAAGGACGCGGTAGAAGCGGCGACGCGCGAGAACCGAAATCCAATTCGGGCGGCAAAGCGGGCCGCAACGACAAGTGCAACCACTGTGGTAAGGTGGGCCATTGGGCTCGCGATTGCAGGAAGAAGAAACGCGAGGAAGAGGCCCATATGGCCCAAGGTGAGGAGGAAGAAGACTCACTGCTCCTGGCCCAGGTTCTCATTTCAAATTCAAACGAAGTGGCGCCCACGGCTTCAAGACCATCACCAGCAACATCACCGTGGCGCCAGCAGCTGCGCCACGCCATGGAGCTCAACGAGCAAGAAGTGGTCTCCTCGCTGGGATCACCAGGCGACCGGGACCAACAACATCAGCGCTGGGTGCTGGACACAGGAGCGACGAACCACATGACCGGCTCCAAGACAGCGTTCGCGGAGATGGACACTGGAGTCACCAGTTCAATCCGATTCGGCGACGGCTCTGTCGTGGCGATCGAAGGCCGCGGCACCATCGTCTTCATGTGCAAGAATGGGGAGCATCGCACGCTGACCGGCGTCTACTACATACCGCGCCTCAAGACTAACATCATCAGCATTGGTCAATTGGACGAGGCGGGCTGCCGAATCGACATCGACGATGGCATCCTGCAAGTCTTCGAGCGCAACGGCAAGCTCCTCGCCAAGGTGCAGCGCACCGCAACTCGGCTGTACCACCTAAACATCAACATCGGGCAACCAATCTGCCTCGCCGCACACTGCTCCGAGGATGCTTGGCGCTGGCACGCCAGGTTCGGACACACGAGCTTCAAGACATTGTGCAAGATGGCGACTCAAGAGATGGTTCGAGGGCTGCCACACTTGGAACAAGTTGAACAGGTGTGTGATGGGTGCCTTGTCGGGAAGCAGCGCCGAGTGTCATTTCCAGGCAAAGCACACCGCAGAGCTGACAACCTCCTAGACCTAGTTCATGGAGACTTATGTGGTCCAATCTCACCGGCAACGCCTAGCGGTAACAAGTACTTCCTGCTTTTGGTCGATGATTTGAGTCGATACATGTGGATTCGCTTGTTGTCCAGCAAAGATCAGGTACCATCGGAGATCAAGAACTTCCAAGCCGCTGTTGAAGTTGAGACAGGGAGAAAACTGAAGGTTCTCCGGACTGACCATGGGGGGGAGTTCACATCAGTCGAGTTTGGGCGCTACTGTGCAGAGCGCGGAGTTGAACGCCAGCTGACTGCACCCTACAGTCCCCAGCAGAATGGAGTGGTCGAGCGCGGGAACCAGAGTGGTCGCAATGGCGCGGTGCATGATGAAAGCAAAGCAAGTACCAGGACACTTCTGGGGTGAAGCTGTGACTACCGCAGTGCACATCCTGAACCGAGCCATGACTCGAGCTGTGGACGGCAAAACGCCTTATGAAGTGTGGCATGGTGAGTGACCTGCTGTGCATTACTCTCGCACTTTTGGTTGTGTTGCACATGTCAAGAATAACCGGCCGAATTTGAAGAAACTTGATGATCGCAGTACTCCAACGATCTTTGTTGGGTATGAAAGTGGTTCTAAGGCCTATAGGTGCTATGATCCGGTGTCAAGGAGAGTGCCGATATCGCGTGATGTGGTCTTCGATGAAGCAGCACAGTGGCGCTGGGAGGACGCTGCAAATAAGCCAAAAGGAGGATGCACTTCGTTTGAGTTCGAGCACATGACCGAGAGAGTCGTCGAACCTGATGAAGCTGATCCTGTACTTGTGTCCCCGGCAAGGACACCGTTGCCCACCCCTGCTGAAGAGGAGGTGCAGGAGGACGACAAGAACCTTGATGCAGATCACGACGATGCCCCGCTCAAGTCCCGCAACATCAACGAGATAATTGGGCCGGCAACGCTGCCAGGGCTGGCGCGCCGGGCTCAAATTGAAGAACTTTACTCAACAGCGGCCGATGAACCAGCATCCGTTGAAGATGCTGAACAAGAAGCTTGCTGGAGGCAAGCTATGCGGGAAGAGATGCAGGCGATCGAGGAGAATCGCACCTGGGAGCTAGTACCGCTCCCTGCTGGACACCGAGCGATTGGGCTCAAATGGGTGTACAAGGTTAAGCGTGACGAGAATGGCAATGTGGTGCGGCACAAGGCGCACCTGGTGGCGAAGGGCTATGTTCAGCGCGCGAGAATCGACTTCGACGAAGTTTTCGCGCCACCTGGAGTCTGTGCGCGTCATGTTGGCACTGGCGGCGCACGAGAAGTGGGAAGTTCATCACATAGATGTCAAGAGCGCGTTCCTCATTGGCGAACTTAAGGAGCAAGTCTACATCACGCAACCTCTAGGATTCGTTGTCGACGGAAGCGAGAATAAGATGCTGCGCCTGCACAAGGCGCTCTACGGACTTCGTCAGGCGCCCAAGGCCTGGAATGCCAAGCTTGACAGCACTATGGTGTCACTTGGTTTCCAGAGGAGCAGTGCAGAGCATGGGGTCTACACAAGAAGCCGAGCCGGGAGGAGATTGATCGTGGGAATAGACGTTGATGACCTGATCATCACTGGCTCCAGCAGCGAGGACATCAGGAAGTTCAAGGAAGAAATGAAAAGTAAGTTCCAGATGAGTGATCTCGGTCTGTTATCATATTATCTTGGAATTGAAGTTCAGCAGAGTTCCGGAGGAATCTTCCTATGTCAATCAGGCTATGCCAAGAAATTGCTGAAGCAATGTGGAATGGCTTCCTGTAATCCTAGCAAGACACCCATGGAGAATCGATTGAAACTGACAAAGGCAAGTTCCAGCCAGACTGTCAATGCAACAGAATATAGAAGAATCATCGGTGGACTCAGGTATCTTCTGCACACTCGACCTGATCTAGCTTTTGCTACTGGTTATCTTGGTCGATTCATGGAGGAACCACACGAGGATCACCTGATGGCTGTGAAGCGAGTGCTGAGGTATGTAGCAGGCACTCAAGAAAAAGGACTTTTCTATACCAGACAGAGTGAAGGGAAGCCAAAACTGTCTGGTTTCAGTGATGCTGATATGGCCGGCGACCTTGATTCCAGGAAGAGCACCAGCGGTACTCTGTTCTTCTTTGGAGGGAACCCGGTCACTTGGCAATCCTCAAAGCAGAAGGTTGTGGCATTGTCGTCATGCGAAGCAGAATACATTGCCATGACTACTGCTGCATGCCAGGGAATTTGGCTCACTCGGCTCATCACTGATCTCGCTGGAGTTGAGTGCGAGGTGCCAAAGTTTCTGGTAGATAATCAGTCCGCGATCTCTGAGCAAAAACCTAGTGTTTCATGAACGGAGCAAACATATTGATGTTCGCTACCACTTCATCTGAGAGTGCATTGAAGATGGCAGAATCACAGTCAGCTATGTAGCTACTGAATGTCAACTGGCGGACATCCTGACTAAGGCACTGGGATGTGTGCGATTTCAGCAGCTGTGCACTGACATCGGTGTCACACTGATGAACGCGTGCAGGCTTAAGGGGGAGAATGTTGAAGCTAATCCGGCAGCGCATCCATCACTTAGTTTCCATACTTAGCATGTTTTTCCTTTCTAAACTTAGTTGCTTTCGGTGTAAGCTGGGCGTGTGCGTGGGCTCTTAGAGCGCGTTGTGCGGCATGTGATCGTGGTGATCATGCCGGACTTAGTGGCCGCCGTGCGGTTGTAAGTTATCAAGATTTTCCTATTTAATTCGAGGTAATACAATGAAAACGCTGCCGCTCCGGCAGCACAAAACTCTGAGTGCTCCTGCGTTCCAGTTCGCGTGCGTTTCGGTTCATCGCTGGCGGCGGCGCGCCGGTGAACCTCCAACAGGGCTGCTGCAGCTAAATTCCAAGAACTATTCCTCCTACCTTTGTCCTTCAACCTGATCGTGTCTTGTGAATGCAACTGTTTCTTGCAAACGATTATCCGTGAGGGTAGTCTTCTCGTCCTTTGCTCGCTATGTTATGGATTGTATAGTTCTCTTGAGAAAAAAATATTGAAGATACTGAAATCACTGAAGGAAACCGAACATTACTGACATAATTGAAATAAAAATTGGTCAAGGAAACGGGAATTACTGAAGGAATTAGAATGAAAGTACTGAAGATGATGAAGTAAAAAATTTTACAAAAGGAAACCAAAATGACTGAAGGGAACGGAACAAAATTACTGAAGGCTGTTGAATACCCAGGTGGGCAGCTCAACATGTGCTATCAAGTAAGGGTGCGTTTGGTTTGGTGGATGAAGTTGGACGGGATAATCCCATCAAGTTTTTTGTGGTATTTGGCTCGCCATCTACATGGATGGTATCTGGTGCAAAGTATAAGTTAACTTGTTTTGATCCTTTTTCTTTTGATTTCTTTGCAGCGTTACTTTCAAAAGAGTGTTCTTACTATGGGCCTCCTGTCCCTGAGTGTCGTTATTGTGGCGCACAATTTTTGATTCCAGGAACGTTTGAAGAGACGGTATTAGGGTGGAAAGCATGTTCATTTCCATCTTTGTTGCAGGGGAGGTAAGGTCAGCTTGCCATTTTTAAAGATCTTCCTACTTTTGTCCAGGTTATTGAATCCTGGAGGTGATATTCTCTCCAAGCATTTTCTGAAATAAATTTGATCACATAACTCCATGTTTACCTTCGCATCATTGGTCCCTAAAATTAATACGGGGATAAACAGAGGGTCTGGGTTATATGTGTTTAAAATTAATGGGCAGGTACACCATGAGATTGTATCTTTGCTGCCAGACATTGGTGAGTCTCCTGTATATGCGCAGCTTTATATTTTTGATACAGATCATGAGGTTCAGAATCGAGTATCAATTTTTGATAGGGATAGGGATTGCCATGATGATAGTGGAGTTGAAAAGAGAATTGTTGAGGGGTTAATGACCATGTTTGCTGAAACAAAGGAACTAGTGAAGTCATTTAGAGCGGCAAGGGATTCATTAGCTCAGGGCAACTGTCAATCGATGCGCCATAGGCTGTAAATGATAGATCAAGAGCCAAGCTTCAGTACAATACACTAACACGGTCCAAGATTGCTGCGCTAATAGTAGATGATTTCTGAGGGGAGAAGTGGAGCCCTGATGTAATAATTCAGGATAGCGGTGGTGGGCTTAGAAGAATTAGCACTCTTCATGTGAGTATATGGCGTAACAGTATCCAATCCTCTTTACTTATGGTGAACAGAGTTTTAGAGTATGAATTAAGGACAGTCGCTCAGGAACCCTACGTGATGGCATTAGGGGTGAGGTTACAATGCTAGAATATTATGCTTTCTGGCCACAGCAACGCCGCTATGAGGGAATTACCTTGATATCTGGTGACTGTTTGTTCCAGCAATACGTAGTTGATAATTTGGCATCAGTGGAGGAAACAGGCTTCAATTTATCATAAAAAAATAAGAACATAAGGTCTGAGATTTACAGAGGTTTCCAAGATGCACTCCGCAAGGGAGATTTCGATGGGAACAATGTTGGAAAGAAAGTTATTTTACCTGCTAGCTTCGCTGGAAGTAAAAGATATATGGAACAGAATTACCAGGAATGAATGGTGATTTGTAGGTTCTATGGTCCTCCAGATCTATTTATTAATTTTACATGTAATCCCTTGTCAGTAAATAATTGATGCTATTTCATTTATTCCGGGTCTAAAGCCCACTGCTAGGCCTGATATAGTTAATCTTTAGGTCAACGTTGAGGAACTTGTTTCAGTGCTGAACGAAGGGATTTATTTTGGGAAGGTACAAGCAGGTATGTGCTAGCCGGTTTATCGATTGGGAGTCTGATGTCTATTTCTTCTAAAGAATTTCGAGACTAACGGAATCGTGTGTACACGTGAGAGTTGAGCCACAAACCAACAAGCACGCCTTTTGCTTCCGCTGTTCGCATGGGCTGTTGCCTTTCGGCCCAAAGTTGTTCAAAACCATTTTCTATTTGCAGAGTTGAAAGTATTTTTTTTGCACGTAATAAAAGTTTAACTGTAACTAAGCAACTTGAATGTACTCCCTCCATTTCAAAATATAAGCATTTTTAGGTTTTGTCAAAGTCAAACTTTTATCACTGTGATCATTAATAATAAATAATTAAAATGGTTTATCATATAAAAATTATATTTTTTATATTCATCATGAAATAAGATTTTATAATAAGTAAAGTTTTATATTAGAAATTAAGTTATTTTCTAGCTATTATTACTAAAATTTTAAATAATTTGACATTTAACCAAATTTAGAAATGCTTATATTTTGAAAGGGAGGTAGTAAATAAAGAATAAATCTGAAAATGCAATACTAATATGTTTTTAATAGAATATGGAAGATTTCACTTGCACAAATATTCATGATTTTAAAATAAAGCATCTTCTCAAAAGTTTACATTTAATGTACTTTTTAATCCCTGGGTTTACAAGTGGATGCTTTATATACATGTGATAAGCTAATGCATTACAGGCACTGACAGATATAATGCCAGCTAGCTCTAGGCAGTATCCTTCACCTCAATGGCGTCCAACCACATGACTTGCCTCATGCTTCCTTTTCCAATCTTTACGTGCCACATATAGTAACTACATTCCAAAATAGTTGGCTCTAGCATTCAAAATAAATTAGCCATAGACGAGCTGTAAGCGATTACTTACCTAATGACTATATTACCTAAATTCCAAAAATGGATTCTTTACGATACAAAATAGATTAAATGTGCACCAGCTGTCTGTGGTTGCTTATCAATTACTTTCATAATGACAATATTACTTTTGAACTACATTCCAAATATGGATTCTCTACAATACAAAATACAATAGTTGGACACTGCTAGCTCGCTTCCATTGCTTATCAAATGACAGCACAGTTAGTTAGTAGCAGTCGTAGATCCAGCTAGCTCCTGGTTTGTCCGATTGCTTCAAATACCCCATCCATTGGCCCATCCTTCTCTCTGAGATCCATTCCAAGGGGTTCGGGATGGAGAAGAAAGATTGTTACCAAACCCTGAAAATGGGTGACAAGACAGCTGGTGTGACTTCAGATGTGGAGGGAGTAAACAAAGATGATGAGGGGTTCACCGAACCCACTCAACTGAGGACGGACAAGGATGATGATTCCGACGTGAATGAAGAGCCACCTGATTGGCTTCCTGATGGATGGATCGTGGAAATCTATCGTGCTGCGGATGGAACACTAAATCGGGTAAGCCTCATCCCATACGCGCACATACTTTTCAAGAGCTGTGGTCAAGATGCTTTCACCTTGTGGTATCTTCTGCCATTTATTTTAGGGCTGAGATTTGTGGATTTTCTGATTCTAGATTGTATTGTTTCATTCCATAATTCATAATTTTAACTTTTATTTCTTTTTTAGTTACAGTACTACACTTCATCTATTTCGGATTACACATTCACTGGACAGTCAGAAGTGCTGGAATATCTTTTCTCTGGAGTTGAAGAGCGGTTGCTGAAATCAAAGGAATCTGCTGCAGAAATGACACTTCAGGTATCTGTCATTTTTATTCAGTTTAATTTATGTTTTTTATAACATAAAGTTGCTGCACTATAGTTGATCTATTCAGAAAGCGCACCAGTGGCTTCCAAAGGGATGGGTGATGGAGGTCAGAGCGGGTGGCAAGAACAGGGACAAGATGTACAAGGTACCAAGAAATTTAACCTTATATGACGTTTTTACAGATAACCAATATGTTATTTTTTTATACTTATGAGGCTCTGATGTAGAATATGAATACAATGAGATAGTTTGTCTGTTATTCTAGTTCTCTTTTAGTTGTGGGTTGGTACATTCATAAAACTGGCTCTGAGATATTAAAGGTTTAATAGGAAACAAACGAAAGGTCTCATAGATAATCAAATGAAATATTTTCCAATTTTAGGCGATGGGATAAAGGGGTCAGGAGTTTTCCCACAGCGGTGGAGCTTCCACCCATCATCCTAAGGGAACCCTTCTGGATTAAATCAATGAGGCCGCGTAGGGTACCGCTGGCTGTGAGCGAGGTGCATGATAGACAATAACCGATGGGCAGGGCAATAATCGGTATTTATTTGTTGGATTAGTGGATTATCCCACCCACATGATCCAGTGCACCATATATAACATAATAAGCATTTTGTGGTACTTTCCTATTAAGAAAATGTGCTTTCTCTTCTTGTTACAATCTTAGATCCAGTTGCATACATAAAAAAGTGATTTAATATTTAACATGCAAGAAATTTGTTTTAGTACCAGTATAAACTGTACTGTTCACTGTTTAAATTCCCTGACATGTTTTAGTGTGCATAACGAATATGTATTTAAATCATGAAAGTACTTACATTCATATGAATAACATGTTATGATGTGTTCTTATGTGAAAACATATTATTGTATATGTACACGTCGATGCTAATGAACCCATAATCTGTGAGAAATGTAAATGCATGCATACCACATATATACAGATCTATTTAAGTTGTGACATTGCCCCCGTCAAATTCATCACGGATCATCAAATTTATTATAGTGGATACAGCATGATCAACTGTCTATGTGCATCAGCATATTCATTGTATTGATATATTGAACATGTGACCGGAGGATTTCTCCAATATTGTGAGTTTTGAGACCCATAAAATATATAGTAGAGGCAGGTACTTAACATATATAATTTTTTGCAGTTTTATGTTGAGCAACGAACTGGAGTGAGATTGCTATCAAAAGAACGTGTACTACTCTATGTCAAGGAGTCGAAGATCTCCAACTACGATACAAATGGATAATGTGACACAAGCTCCGATGACAATGTGGATCTCATCCTATAACTTGTCCTGCTTAAAGAACATATTATTTAATTGAACCCTTTTTCAGCATTTTGATAATTTACAATTAAGTGTACCATATATATATATATATGCAGATAATTTCTACGGTTGAGCTAGACCCCACAGGATTGCCGAGTGGATGGGTTAAAGAACTTGTATTTTGAAAAGCAAAGGATGGTTCAGTCCGGAGAGATCCGGTAAACAAATAGTCAATCACTTATCTTCTTGGCATTAAAATAAATGAGTTTGATTTAATCATAATTTTGTTACTAATTTCAGTATTACACGGATCCTACTAACGGCTTCACATTCCCTACCCTGAAATCTGCATTATCCTACCTCGAGAGTGGAAAAATACCTAAGAGAGCCTTTATTCAAAAGACAAGTGTGCACGACATATATTCTTTTGACAAATGTGCAAACCTGGTAATTTTTTCTATATCTATTGAAAGTTTATAATTCCTTTTCATATTTTTAATTCTATTTCTCTTGAATATTTATCTAACTAAGACTTAACAAACCATGTCACTTTTTCTTGCTCTTCGAATTCTAAACAGTGTTATGAAAATAAGTTGAAACTTCAATCACTTGCCAAGTCTTTAAACAACCTTTCTCATTTCATTTTTACCATTCCCACGAGAATGTTAAATATTTATTTGATTATTGTCACGGTAGACTTTTAACCTCATAGTTGACTATTCATCTCTAAAAAGTATGATAGATTTTATACATTTTATTATATTTTATTTCATCGTTAGAGGCCCTTAAATCATGACTTATAATTTTACATATTTGAACCAATATTTTGAAGAAATGGTCAAAGATGACTTGAAAGTCAAAAGTGACCGTATTTAAGAAATAGAGGGAGTACAATTTAATAAGATAAAAAAAAGAAAGTTCAACTTTATCTCCTCTTTTTTTTTGCGAAAATTTTATTACCTCTTAGTATAGATGGATTGGGAAACATCAAATATATGTCATAATACTAGCGACACACCCATGCCTAGATACATGTTTACATTTCGTCATCTCGTCATCCCGTGCTCGCTTCTAATAGCTTCCCGCTGTCCTATGTAGTATACTAACTTCAAAGATTTTTTCTGTAGGCACTACAAAATTCGCTAATGCCCCTTGTTGTATCCACAATAGTACCTTGCTGCAAAAAATGAAATGAAATAGTAGATCCTTTTAACATTTCAGTGGATTTTTTAAAAGTGAAATCTGCAAGAAATTATTGATAAATTTATGGTAAATGGCAAGTACTTTTTCATTAATATACGGTATGCTTAACAATATTATTGTCTCATTAATTTTTTCTTTTATTATGGATTGTCAATCTGACGTACTCCCTTTGTTCGCTTTTATAAGTCATTCTAGCCCTGGGCACAAGAATTAACGAGTGAAAAAATATGGTATGTATGGTACCACGAGGAGAGATAAAGATAGAGATTTATTGAGAAGAAAGTGTATTGGAAAGAGAGCAAGATGTATTGAGAAGTGAGAATGACATATATTGAGGAACAAAATTTAAATTCTAGATTGAATTATAAAAGTGAACATAGGGAGTATGAAATTTCTAGCAGAAACTCTAGAGGACCTAGTATATCGACTACTGACTTTATTTTTTCATGGAAGCATGAATTTTTGCGTAGCCGGCTGTCAGTAAATATGAAGCGTTATCTTAAGCGTGCAGGAATACTCGAACCAATAATAGAGTTACTGAAAGATCGTCGTGGGTACCCAGACAACTGTAAGTTCCAACATGTTTAAGTATTGTGATAAACTTTAAGTCCATCAATACCAGATTTGAGACCCATCAGATGCACATGCATAACACGTACCATATGCAAGCATTTGGGGTATTGGCTACAGAATCAATCTTTATATACATACTTCTTTCTCCTTATTAAAACTTCCTCAGAGATAAAATATTTAGTTAATTATGAAGTAATTCATAGATTCTACACCTTGCCGAAGATGGTGTTTTGCAACCCATCGTGGTTGGTTGAGGATAGTTGTGTCAGGATGTTCTCAATTTTGCTCAAACAAGTTTTTGTTTTACATCTGCAAAACACGTAGTAGTGTCCCATATCAGCCTTTCAGCTATTAGATTTAATGATGGGACACAATTTAGTAAGCACTTTCATACCTAGGTAATACTATTTATTTATTCATTTTTCTTATTGAACACATGGAATCCAGTAGAAAGTAGTTGTGAGAGATCGGAAGTCATTGATGCATAGGGTTGATTAGAAGGCATGTGGAAAATTCGTGCATGTCTCAACAGAAAGTCCATTTTTATAATCAGACAGTCCAGAAGATCCATTCATATGGTGTATGAACAACAATTAATGATGAAAATATATATGGTTTACTCTATACTGAAGCTAGCTGGATTACAAAAACTTATATGCTCGAAATTAAAGCCAGAGATTTTGATGTAATATAAATGCTCTGTTATATCTTTTCTACACCGCCTACTAATGAATATTTTCTTTATATTAGCTGAAGATGGTGACACCTCAATTGGCTCGGAATCTGAGGGAGAAGATCTCCGTAGCATGATGGGCACAGATGAAGAAGCAACTTCCTCAAAGGTCATCAAATATTCAAGGGGAAAGCCACAGGAATTACCGGCAGAAATGAACAGTGAGGATACGGAAGATGAGGATACCTTCTAAAGAAACAACCACAAGATACTCTGAGATTTCCCCGACCATTGGAATTTCATTTTTTTTTTGTTTCAGCCAACTAGTTAATTATTTCCTGCAGAAAATACTTAGTTACATGAAACTGTTCAAACCAGTGGGGACTCTTCAAATTTGTGCTTAATTATTCAATAAAACCAGCAGCAGCAACATGCTTTGATTTTTAAAGTAGTTCAACAAAATTATTTGCCATTTTTCTTATTCAGATATTTCTTGCAGTTTGAAATAGATTTGTTTGCTTAACTAAACGAATTAGATAGTGGAAATATAAATGCATATCTTTAGTGTTTTCTGGATGAGATGATGCAAGCATGAAAGTGACAGAAAATTTTATACTCCTATAGAAAAGCCACATACTCTTTTGATATCCTTCTCCTGTTCAAAAAACTATAAAATATGACGGAGTGTTATCCTGCATAGGCGAGGATGGATGATAACACCTTTCAGCCTGCCTCGCTAGAGTCCTTTAATTTGCTGATGGTGTTTTTTGAATTTTTTGAACCGGGCAATCCTCATTTCCATTACTTGACACAACGGAAAGCATAGTCTTATAGGGAGACCAGAGTTCAAAAGACCGAGCAAAGAAACTTAAAGACCGCCACCCAGCAGATCTCACCAAGCTTACGAAAGTTAGACTGACACACTATTACAGCCACACATGGCTCCACATCGAGAGACAAAACACGCTATGGAGAAAAGTGCCATCTAACATCCTCAGGGGCTTCACCTTCTTCTCCCTCTTCTGTGTACTGCAGCTGTAACATCCTTGGGAGAGCTTCGGCGCTGAGAACTATCTACCACGGAAACAGTCTGCAGAAGAATTTCCATTCCCGTGATGAGATCATCCTTCGAAAGATCTTTCAATAAACCTGCTCAATTTCCCAGTGCGTTGCTTCAGGAATTTATGGATAGTTAGATAATGGTACCCTATGTTTTTTCTAATAGTAGTAAATGAAACTAAAGAAATAATTCTGAAGAATAATGTATTTAAAACCTATGGATGGTTCAATGATAATATGAAGATACAATCGAATAGCTAACTATATGCAAGAAGAAATAGGAAAAGCAACAATCAGTGCCGGCTTTGGGCTAGGGCAATAAGGGCGACAGCCATGGGCCCAGCCCAGCAAAGGGCCCCAAATTATTTGCACACTGTGTAGCATCTTATGGAATTTAGCCCACCAAAACTAAATCTGCTCAACACCTCAACCCCGGAAGCGCAGCCCAAACCAGACAGCCCACATAATGTTTCTTTTTTAGAAAATGCAGGAGAACTGCACTTCATTGCATTAAGAGAAAAGAATGGTCCCTAATACATCGTATTACCCCCTCAGGAGGGGCCAGAGTTGAGGGAAAAAAAGGCACATAAAACACTAACAAACACAACCGACCCTAACCCCACCACCCCAGAAAAAGACAGGAGATTTATCCAGGATCTGCAGCAAGCTGCCACTCAAGGGCCCTAAGCTTTTTAGCCCCTGCCAGACACCACAGGAAATGTTCTTCCTTGAGGATTCTCCATAATATGCCCAGCCCAAAAAACGCATTTTTGTTTGGTTTTTTCAATTGGCATTATATGCTGCCCTAATCACGTCTCCCTGTTGGGGGCCCTGTCTCTGTGCCACACTCGATTGTTTGGTAAAACAATTAAAGTAAGCTACAAACCTTATTCGACGACTTTTTTTATTTAATCTTCTTTTTTGTCTGCACTTCTCGTCTTACAGTACGCAGATCGGCTTAGCCCAAAATCTCCTCGGTTTTCCACGTTAGCCTGGTGTGTGTTGATTATGCACATATTAGACAAATCTACCCCCTATTCATATTAGTTTTCAAGGAACTGTATTAGCTTTAATTTTCTTGAAAATTTTTCATCTTTAGTATTTTTTATTATTTCTTGAGAACATATAACATGTAGTTAGCTTCCACAAAAAAAAAAAGATAACATGTGGTTAGGTGTTAGAATTATATACTTCAAAGCCCTAATGTCAAGTTCGCCCCAGGGCCCTCAAAACTATAGAGCCGGCACTGGCAACAATCTTACCTTGCTTCATTATTGAGCACTCTTCTTCGGATGGAATGCATCAGAACAAAATGTGTTGTTTTTCAGCTTCGAAGCTTCAGGAACTGCTTGGCCGGTCGCTGCCTACTCCCCCATAGAGTGTGCCAGTGTGTTGTTTCTATTGGGAGGTGGCGTTTTGGGCCTGACCTCATGTTGTGTGTGAGTTCTTGTGGTTTCAGGTTAGGAGGGGTTGTCCTCCTACCTTTGTATCTTCTCTCTTCTTAATGAAATGATGCGCAGATCTCCTACGCATTTGAGAGCATCAGAAAGAAATGTAAGTATAATATCTAATCAGTGCATGAACAATAACGATAAAAAAAACCCTATCAAGATCTGATGCTCGAAAGTTAGACGAGGTCATTATGTGCATCCCATTTTAGTCGCCTATAAGTTATGAATATTAGACCTTGGTGATTGTTTACTGAACTCCCATGATATAAAAATAAAAATACCTTAGTTTCCTACCAATCTTTCTATAGTCAACACAATCTCTACTTACAGAAATACCTTTCTCCAAGCATTCTTCAGTTGCCTGATGCATGCAATAAAAGAACTAATTCTTTTGTGCATGTTTTATTGTTTAGTTTGATCAACAAATCATAAAAAGGAGAGTGTAAAGCTTAAGGTGCCAGGCATCTGTTGAAGCAATTTACAATTGCTAGCTCCTTAGGAAATTACAGTGCACTGCATAAAAACCAGATCAAGTTTTCATTCGATGGGATACTGTAAAGCTTGATCCTTTCTTTATAAACATCAAGCATTCATAACAGAGTTTTACCTTGCACCTTTTAAACAGAAAAATATTTAAGAATCACATTTCAGATTATATTAAAGATTGTAATCACTGTAGATACCTGATATATAAACATAAAAGGTACACGATGAGTTCAGGACTGGTCAAAATTGTCTGAGATATGGAACAATTAACCATAGAACTAATATATTAATAGCTCTATTTCAAAATCGCTCACTGTCCTATGTAGGTTCACTCCATAAAGGAAAAATGTATAGCAGCAATTCTCATAGAACTTACTCACTGCCTCAATTCAAGCTTTACTAATTCTCCGCTGTTGCAAAGTATGGAAATCATCTCATACCGTAAGTGCAGCTCTTGAAGATGTAGCTTTTCAACTGAAAATCACAGTTTTTTGTGCCAAGGTGGACATCCACGGTGAGCATCGTTTGGACAGCAGACCAATGGTGGATATAGTATTAAAATTCACCTGTGCAAAACCAATCACTACTATTATGGAGATTAAACCGAAAATTTTGACACCAACAGAATAATGTATAGTAATGTGTTCAAATAAGACAAATATGATCATTTTTTTTTTGCAGTTCTAAATACCATGAAAAAAGCCTAACAAATTGTTGAACACATACTACTTAAGTGCTAATTGCATTGAGGAGAATGTCAGATTTTGATTCCTTGAAAACCTTGCAATTTTAAAGTGTCGCGATCAGAAAGCAAACATTGGCACCTGTTTGCTTTGTCGATAACTCAGCTGTTTGGGCAACACCAGGCTTCAGAAAATTAGACTCCTACTCTGGCACTTCGCTTTTTTTTTGTGTTCTTTAACTTGATATTCTTTCTGAGAATCCCTAATATCCAGTCAGTTCACCAGCTGGCCCTAAGTGTCAGGTCAGGAGGTGCATGTCCATCGTGGTTAAAGAAAGTTTGTATTGACTTCTGCATCGATGCTTGCATTTGCCCATATACGTGATACTCCGTAGGACATACCGCAGAACTGAAGCCGCACCATTTTCTGGAAGATAAAACCCTCTCCCTTTCAGTTTTTTTTTTCAAGTGGAGTGAAATGTTTATGTTGATATTCAAGAAAATGTAGTGGATGATGTCACCTCGTTGCTTCCCCGCAATGTAGTTCCCCGGAACGAACAGACAACGCTGTCTCCCTGTACATTCTGTTAGACGCCGAAATCGGGTCCGGGCCAACGCACCGCTCGCACGTTCATGTGCGAAAACATTGACGTTTCTTCAACATCAGGTTTGAGGCAGTATCTAAGACAATCCCGCCTCGGGAGGGACCCCGTCGGAAGAGGATCGTCTTAGAGATGATCCGAGCTCGATCAAGCCAGCCAGATCGCCTTCGAACATCGCCGAGACGAAGGAAGAACAACACGAGAATCGAGTAAAAGGATTAATATTTGGAGAAGAACGAAATGTAAAGGCAAATTGTTTTGATCGATTGGCACGATCCTCAACCGGCCATGGGCCTTTGTCTTACAGAGGAGGGATGGTCTTATCCCGCAGAGCAACTAATCTATGGGTTAGGAAATAAATTAGAATTAATCAGCTAAAAACTTTCTTGAACAGTATTACCGGAGTCTCTGGTAAAATGCCGAACATTTCGGTGACCGGATTCTCCGGTAAAGTGCCGAAGGTTTCGTAGCGTAATTTCTTGAACCCGAGAGGGCTCATCGGACACTTCAGCAACGTGCTGGACACTCCGGTGGGCTGAGTGCCCGAACCCGAGCGGGCTTACCGGACACACTGGTGGGCTAAATGCCCGAACCCGAGAGGGTTACCGGACACTCCGGCAACGTGCCGGACACTCCGGTGGGCCGAGTGTCCGAACCCGAGAGGGCTCACCGGACACTCCGACAACATACCGGATACTCCGGTGACCCTGTGATTTTTGGGTGTCAACATATACCTCCCTATTTTTTGGTGAAGTTCCTACACTATAAAACATTTAAGCACCAAAAAACCTCTAAGAGCGATGGTTTTCTTGACTCATCGGCCATTGTATTCAATTTTGGTAAAGATGTTCTTTATATCGGCCACTTTTCTCTTACGCATCTTGCTATACACTTGGATGATATTTTTTCAAGTATCAACCGTTAAAGGCCTTAGGTAGTGATTCTCCGCGAACATCTTACAATATGTATGCATTTTCGGCGATGACTTTTACTATTCGATATGGCCCTTCCCAACTAGGAGACCATTTTTTGAACTTGTTGCTTCTTGAGCTTACGGGCAGAATAGTTTTCCAAACTAATTCGCCCACCTAAAAAGTTTTGACTTTCACCTTCTTATTGTAGGCTCTAGTAACTCTAGCATTGTCTCTCTCAATTTCTTTTAAGGCATCTAAGCACGTATCAGTGATTTCATCAATATTGTCTAGCACTAGAGTTCTATACTCATCGGGAGATAAATCATTTTGTTTGGCTAACCTTAGAGTTCTTAGATTTACCTCAACGGGTAAAACGGCCTCTTGTCTATACACAAGTTCATAGGGCGTTACCTTAGTTCCCCATGCCTAGATATCCGATGAGCCCATAATGCTTTCGATAATACTTCATGTCATGTCTTTGGATGGTCTTATATCTTTTTTTAATGAGTTTAATAACGTTTTATTACTATACTCGGCCTGACCATTGGTCTTTGCATAATATAGAGATGAATTGAGTATCCTAATTCCGTAAGATTCCGCAAACTCTTTAACATGACTGAACGTAAAGGAAGTACCCTGGTCGGTAGTTAAAGTTTGAGATATGTCGAGTCTATGAATAATATACTTGGTAAGGAACTCAATTACCTTTTTGTGTGTCATGTTTTTTAGAGCCACCGCTTCGGTCCATTTGGTGAAGTAATCCGTCACGACCAACGCGAAACGATTTTCCTTCAAAGATAGAGGATGTATTTGCCCTATGAAGTCCAATTCCCATCCTCGAAATGGCCATAGTTTTATAATGGGATTCATCATGGCTACGGGTGCCTTTTCAAATTTTTGGCACGCTTCGCATCCTTTGTAGTAGCAATAACAATCGGCAATTATGGTTGGCCAATAGAATCCGGCCCTCCTCAACAACCATTTCATCTTTGAACCCGATTGATGCGTAACACAAATGCCCTCATTAACTTCCCCATAGCTACTCTAGCCTCATCAGCACCCAAACATTTTAAAAGCAAATCATTCCCCGTTCAGCGATATAAGTCACCATCGATCAAAGTATACTTAAAAGCCACAGCCGAACCTTCCTATCTACACTTTGGGTTGGGCTACGAATGTATGAAATTATGGGTGATCTCCAATCAAACGATTCGGTACTATCACGGTTTGACGTGTTAGTGTCTAAACGGTCTAATTTTAACACCTCAAGCATCGGTTCCTTATTGACTAAAAATTTGCCTTTACTAACATTGCAACCTGATGCTTGTTGAGCCAACTCGTTGGCCTCATTGTTTTCTAACCTAGGCACATGATGTATGTTAAATTTATCCATTCTTCTAATGATGTCTAGTCATTTATCGAAGATGACATTCAATGGTTCGTCCAAGCATTGAAAATTTTTAAAAATTTGTTGCACTACTAACAACGAATCCCCGAAAGCCTCTACATGCTTAACCTCCATGGACTCCAACATCTCTAAACTGAACAACAATGCTTCATATTCAGCTTGATTATTGGTGTAATCATACTCTAATCGGTTTGAGAATTCAAAGTATGCATCATGAGGAGATATTAAAACCACACCAACACCTTAACCCTCTTTACAAACCAATCTATCAAAATATAATTTCCAAATGGCAAAAGTAACATAAGCAACATCTAAATAATGTTATAAATCAATCCGATGTTCAACAATAAAATTAGCAACAGTTTGGTCTTTCATGGATTTCAACGATTCATAAGTCAAATCATATTCAATCAATGCATAAGCCCATTTACCAAGCCTACCTTTAGAAATCGGCCTATACAGCATATGTTTAATAACATCAGTTTGACAAGCAACCACACAAGTGCTAGATAGCAAATAATGTCTCAACTTGGCGCAAGCATGATACAAAGAAAAACATAGTTTTTCGATGAGAGTATACCTTGTTTCCGCATCCACTAACCGTCGGCTCACATAGGTGATCACTTACTCCTTTCTTTCGGCTTCTTGTGTCAAAACAGCACCAACTACATCATCTTCCGCCGCTACGTAAAGACGGAAAGGGACTCCTCCCTAAGACGCCCTAAGCACCGGTGGCGAAGACAAATACTCTTTGATCTTCTCAAAAGCTTCTTATTGTTTTGCCTCCCAAGTAAATTTGGCTTTATTTTTTAGCCAAAGAATATGAGTAAATGCATTAATCTTTTCTGACAAGTTAAAAATGAATCGACTTAAGTAATTCACTTTTCCTAAGAAGCTTTGCAACTCTCTCTTACATGTAGGTGCTTGCACGTTTTTAATTGCTTCTATCTTCTTAAGATCTACCTTTATACCCTTTTCATGAATTATGAAGCATAAAAACTTTTCGGCCGATACACCAAAAGCACATTTGAGCGGATTTATTTTCAAACCGAAAAGACGCATTCGGTCCAAAGCAAGTTGCAAATCGGTCAAGTGAGAATCTAAAGTGGCCGATTTGATCATCACATCATCTATGTAAACCACCATGATAACACCAAGTAAATCATGAAAATATGTGGCACCCGCATTCTTTAATCCAAAAGTCATAACAACCCACTCAAACAATCCTACAAAATTAAGACATCTAAAAGCAGTTTTAGACATATCATCTTCGGCCAAGAAGATTTGGTTATATCCCGCATTACCATTAAGAAAGCTAATAACTCTATAGCCGGAAGCATCATTAATCAACATATTGGCTATGGGCACAGGATATTCATCTTTAGAAGTGGCTCTATTTAAATTTTTGACATCAATGCAAATTCTAATCTTACCGGTGTTCTTCTTCTCCACAGGCACGATGTTAAATATTCACTCCGCATACCTGCAAGGTCTTATGAATTTCGCATCAAATAAATGGTTAATTTCTTCTTTAATCCGATCATGCATATTCGGGTTAAACCTCCTCATCGGTTGCTTAAAAGGTCTAAAACCAGATTTTATCGGAAGCCGATGTTCAACTAACTCACGGCTCAACCCGGGCATTTCATTATAAGACCATGCAAAACAGTCCACATATTCTTTTAATAAACGGATTAACTTCACCTTATAATCGGCTTTCAGATTTTTATTTATATAGGTTGGTCTTGGATTATCATCGCTGCCAAGGTTCACCTCCTCAAGAGGATCGGCTGATGTGAATCGTTGTCCTAACTCATCCATATCTTCTATTTCCTCGATAGCTTCGCACATATCGTTCGTATTGGACCGATAGTGTTCTACTCTCTTTTGCAACCAATCAAGATTAGAATCCATTAAATCACATTATATGGTTGAGCCGATTCTCCATCGGCTTTACATTGACCGGTACAAAACCATCTCCAGTAACACTAAGAAAATCATAATCCGTCAAGTCTAACCCGGTCAAGGACTTGACGGTGTCATGTGGCAAAGAAGATGATTCGACCATAGCAACACAAGCCGATGCATCCGCATGAACCACCTTTACATCATCATCAATCTATTGTATCAAAAATTGGTGTAAGGTAGAAGAAACATATTTATTGGCGTGAATCCAATCATGTCCTAAGATCAAGCTATTACTACCGCGCACATCGGCAACAAAGAAAGCTTGCTTCCAATGGTGAGTTCCATAGAAGCGACCCTCTTAGCCTCGATAGGGTCTCCTCCTCTAACACTGTTCAAAGTCATATTAGTCCGAATGAGCTCGTCATTGGTCTTACCTAGCTTCTTAAATAAAGAATACGACATTAGATTAACAACAGCACCGCCGTCCACAAGCATGCGAGAAATCGGTGAACCATTAATATGACCTCTCACATGAAGGATTTCAAATGGTTCTCCGATTCCTCGGGCTTTTTGAAGATAGCACTTTTTGGCTCAAAGTTGAATTGTGCCATGACTTCTTCTTCCTCTATAAGCGAGTAATCGAAAAGGGATAAGCAAATGGTGATAATATCCATATCTTTCCGGAGCGGTGTAGGCTCGTAGTCCAAGAGATCGTCGTCATCGAACTCGAACATATCGACGTCTCCCGTGGGTGAGGGTGCTGTGGAGTCCTCTCCCAAGAGGGCGTCGGCCAAACCAAGTGGCTTTGGACTAGCCTCCGCTTCCTCCGTCACCGGTGGAGTAGAGGCCTTGGGCTTTTTAACCCTTCACTGCATACCTTGAGGGACCATCGGCTTGATCTCATTGAAGACTTCGTTCCTTTTTTTCTCCACCTCCTCTTCTCGCATCTTCCGGAGGCGCAGCCTTTGGAGCTTGCTCTTTTGAGTGTAGGTCAAGCTAGGCAGACACCATCTCGGTTGCATGTACTTGAAGGAGCTCTTGCTGCTGCTAGCTTCATGGTCATGGGAAGCCTTTTCGACCGAATCATCTAAAGTGATTGGCCCCGTGAAGACTCCTCCGATTTTAACATCGGTTGCGCCGATTTTCATGACACCTCCGGATGCACTTTCTTGATGAAAAACGGTGGAGGGAGCAGGTTCATTACCTTGCTTTGGGCCCCGTGAACTCTCTTCCTGAACCTTGATCGATCGAGAATCCGTTTGATCCGAGATAGGATTGGAGAGCCTTGCGAAGACATCCCCTCTCGGTCCGTTCCACCTCGGATGAAATGGCGGGTATGGTATTGGTGGAACAGGCCTTGGCGGCATAGCATCGGTGGCACGGGCATCCACGGTCCCATGTATGGATGCCACACCGGGAACAATGGGCAAGGCATTGGATGGGACCATGGCGGCGGCACTCTGAAGCCATTTGGAGTAAAAAGAGGAGGAGACCCGTGCACATTCACGGTTGGCTTCATCTCTTTTCTAGGTGGGCTGCCTTCCCTAGGTGGTGATCTTGATCGCTTCATAGACCGATTATTTGAATCGGTCTTTTGATTCTTGTACTTAGCCATGAGCCGGTCGAAGGCACTTTTAGGCCCCATCTTCCGATCTGTGGCCTTACCTTGATTCACCTTCCATTTGCCCACTTCAGGATTCTTCGGTTTTATCATTTTGGGCTGTGGAGCTTGCCCCCCATGTCTAGAACCTTGGATGGTGACTTTTAAAGACTCTTGACCATCGGAAGACTTCTCGAGCACCATCTTCCTAAAGGCACCCTTCTCACTTGGAGAAACATGCATCTCATCCCCTATGATCACGTTCTTCTCTTTGGTTGTATCGGCTTGATGAGGCCGAATCAACACCTTCGGGATGATCTCTAGAGTGTTGACGAAAAAAAGGTGCTTGTCGATCTGCATCTCCTTAAGACTCAATTTTCCCTTATTAAGGGCCGATTGGATCTGTCGACGAAAAACATTGCAATCATGAGTAGCATAAGAATAAGAGTTATGCCATTTACAATATGCCCTACGCTTAATCCCATTCGCCGAAGGTAAAGTATATGCCATCTTAATGTATCCACCTTTATGCAGCTCATCAAATATTCTATCATATTTAGCTATATCAAAGGTGTATTTCACATCATCTTTTCGATTCTTATGAATCGATTTGAGCGAATCACAAGCAAATGATTTGGTCTTAGAGGGCCAAACGAACTCAGCAGCCAAGATATCATTAGAATCATCATCGGAGCTATCCGAATCACATTCTTCGATGTGCACGCTACGATGGGTCTTGTAGACATGTTTTATTTCTTTGCTTAAGCTTTCTTGAGCCGAAGCCCCTTGTTGGAGGTGGGTGAGTGTAAGAAAATCGTATCCCTCCAACTTTTCTCTAAGATGCAACTGTAAACCACTAAAAACTAGGTCGGCTAAGTCTTTTTCAGAAATCATTAGATTAAAGCATTGGTTCTTAATATCTCTAAACCGTTGAAGATAGTCAACGACGGGTTCCTCTTTCCCTTGCCGAACCGATGTCAAGTGTGACAACTTCAATTCGTTATTCTCGGAATAAAAGTGGTCATGAAATTTATGTTCTAATGACTCCCATGTGAAATGGAGCCCGGAGACAATGATGAAAACCAAGAGAAAGCGGTTCCGGTTAGTGATAAAGAAAACAACCGTACTTTCAAAGCTTCACTAAACCCGCTTCTCCTAGTTGTGCCACGTATTGACTAACGTGTTCCTAAGTGGTTTTGCTATCTTCGCCATTGAATTTGATGAAGTCGGGAACACGCCATCCAACAGGATACGGGACCGAATCAGAATACGCGGGGTATGGCTTTTGATAAATTCAGTCTCTCCTCTTAAGGTCTACCCCTAGCATTTCACGAAATTGTTTGTTTAAATCCTCTTTAATGGGCGCTATACACTCCTCTATGTTGGTAATGAGTGGCCTAGTGGATGCAACCGGTGGTGAAAGGTGTAGGCTTGTTTTCATGGCACTAAACAATTCATTAGGAATGGTGCCATGAAGGATACCCGTACCGCTCAAAGGGATAGGTGGTGTGCTATATGCAACGGTACGGTAAAGAGGAACAAACGTAGCCAATTCATTCAATCAACTTGTAGCCGGATTGGAGATGCTAGTAATTGGCTCTACGCTAGCGGGAGACACTACCAAAGCGTTAGTTTACACATGAGAGAGAAAACTAGGTTGTCCACTAAACGAGTTCAACGGCATGCCATATGGAGGTTGTTCTACGCATGACGTAGTAGGCGCCGATGCACTAGTAGTAGGACCTACATGCGCAACATGAGACGATAATGCAATACTAATATTTTTAGACTTAGTCAAGTTTTTCGTGGCTCATGTATTGCATATCATTTCTTAAGGCCTTTTTTATATCAGCAAAGTAATACGAAAGGTCCTCAAATGTAACGGGAGGGTGCGAAGATGTCCTTACATTGACGGCACCCATGGCCGTGTCATCGTCGACGGCCGGAAGAACGGCCTCCTTTACTCGTGAGATCACGCCTTGACAGTCCTTCTTGAAACACGCCAAGTACTCCTGCAGCTCCCGCTCCTCGTGTGCCTTGAGAGCCTCTTTGGAGGCCCTCCGGCGTTCCAAGAACGCCTTGCCCGTCTCTTCGGGCAACTCCTCTAAGGAGGGCATGACGATGTTCGTCATGGAGATCTCAGAGGTCATGGTGGAAACGACGATTCAGTTTGTGCAACCAGAATCACTCATCTTCAGTGGAGTCGCCAAAAAGTCTGCTGACGCCGAAATCGGGTCTGGGCCAACGCACCGCTCGCACGTCCATGTGCGGAAACGCCGACGTTTCTTCGGCGTCGGGTTTGGGGCAGCACCTAGACAATCCCGCCTCGGGAGGGACCCCGTCCGAGGAGGATCATCTTAGGGATGATCTTCAAATGTCGTCGGAACGAAGAAAGAACAGCACGAGGATTGAGTAAGGGGATTAGGGTTTGGAGAAGAATGAAATATAAAGGCAAATTGTTTTGATCGATTGGGACGATCCTCAACCGGCCATGGGCCTCTGTCTTACAGAAGAGGGATGGTCTTATCCCACAGGGCAACTAATCCCACGAGTTAGGAAAGAAATTAGAATCAATCAGCTGAAAACTTTCCTAAATCAGCATTACCGAAGTCTCCGGTAAAGTGCTGGATATTTCGATGACCGGAGTCTCAGGTAAAGTGCCGGAGGTTCCGTCGTGTAATTCTTCGAACCCGAGAGGGCTCACCGGACACTCCGGTGGGCTGAGTGCCCGAACCCGAGAGGGCTTACCGGACACTTCGGTGGTCTAAATGTCCGAACCCAAAAGGGCTTACCAGACACTCTGGCAACATGCCGGACACTCCGGTGGCCGAGTGTTCGAACACGAGAGGGCTCACCGGACACTCCGGCAACGTGCCGGATACTCCGGTGGCCCTGTGATTTTTGGATGTCAACACATTCCTATCCTTATACACTCATTTTCATGCTTGCTTGTCCGGCTATCGTTGCTTGCACTCGTGCAGCTCCTTTCGCACAGATTCTTAGTAGTTTCTTGACACAGCAGCGTGTGTTTATATAGAGAGGTCGTTTGAGTTTGAGCTTAGCTGTGAGTCCGTGACTCATCACATTGGGAAGTTGGGTACAATGTGTGCAGATATTAGTCCATATAGAGCTGGCCGTGGCCCTCTGCGCACCTCCGCCCATGTCCCCCTCCCGCGTCTCGCACCGTACGATTCCAATCCGCCGGCTGGATAGTGTCCGTTCTGAGTGAAAAAAAAACAGCGCCCCGCCACCACGTGTCATCGCGTGATTGCACGGACACTCCCTGTGGGTCTCGCCGCCGTCCTTATCTCTTCATCGACCGCACCGTCGTCTTTCCCCTCCCCTTTCTACTCGCCCCGTCTCTAGTCCTCTCCGTCGGCGATTTCCTTACTTCCCTCCCTGTCGCCAGCGATTTGGTCGCCTCCGTCGGTGTCGTCGCTGATGTTTGTGTCTTTCTCGTGTTTTTGTCTTCATTGATGCTGTAGCCTCCGGATTTCATCCCATTCTTTGGTGTTGGTCTCGTGTGATTTGTTGGTGTTTCGCGGTTCAATCCGTCGGAGGGGTGAGGGTTACGGTTGATTATTGATGTTGTTGCTCATCATCATTTTTTTTGGGTTGCTCGTCATCATTTTATTTTTTTGCGGTCGTTGAATTCATCGCCGTGCAGCATAGGATACATACAGGCGTAGGGTCCGGATCGATTCCTGCTGTCCTCGTCTCCACGTGGTCTCTGATGTCTCCTTTTATCCCGGTGTTCCGCTGGCGATTTGGTCCGCTTGGGTGAGTCTCGCCGGCTTTCCTTTCTGCCGGCGGCCCATCTGTGTTCACCGGCCGTTATGTTTCCCTCCTTGTGGGTTGGTTCTTGTGGCTTCATCTTCACCGTCGCGCACCATTTCGTCCCTGGTTGTTTGCCGTGGGCTGCCTGTGCTTGGTTCCTTTCAAAAACTGCGGCGATGACGAAGGGTGGCGCGGCTGGCCACGGCCCGCCTCACGATCAGCGATCCACCTCGGATTCACGCTTCCCTGGGGCCATCCATCCCACTCCGCATCGGCTCAGAGGTCCTCGGGCTGCCGCCGGTGCGCGGCCACTAGGGTTACGATGGCGGGTTGGGCTGGGGAACGTGGGATGGGATCCGTGGCTGCTTCCAGTCGGGAGGTTGGTCGGGTGACACAGTATCTGAGCTGCCATTCTCGGCTCTTCATGCTCCTTGCCGCTCCCGCCTTCTCCTCTCTCTCTCTCTCTCTCTCTCTCTCTCTCTCTTGGACTCTATAATTGATTGCAAATATCCCTTCAAATTCAAGGATGCTAATGAACTGAGGCAGCTGAGCTTTCGGAAGAAAAATCCACGAACATATGGATACCTTATCAGAAGATGCAAAGATCAATCCTAAGTAAGAATGTTTTCTCTTTACTTTTTTAAAAATTACCTTACCAACCATTAGTTCTGTTGTGTTCAAGTCTGTTACCTGTTACCTTCTTGTTTATTCTTTATTGTTGCTTCCGCAGATCTTTTGATAAAGCTTTCCAATATGCAAAAGAAGGAACTCATTTCACCACTGCAGATGCTGTGAAAAAACCTCTGGAGTATCCTAATTGATTTAGATTATGGAGCCAGGAGCTATTATATTGCATTTTATGTTAGAGTTGTATCCTTTTAGTAGTTTGATTCCCCGACTATTGCTGTAGATCTGTTAAAAAATGTGGTGTTAGTGATGGCAAGGTTTGCTACTTAACTTTAACTTCATTTAAGAAGCTTATGTTGAGAAGCCTTTTTTATCTGGTCTGGTTAGCTTGCTGCTTTGTAAATTTATTGCTTGGTAATTGTTTTTTAGGAACTAATCATATCGACAACTGCTAGGTTAATTATTTACAGCTACCATTTTGTGTGCTGGCTGCAGCCAGCAACGGTATGTGTGTTTATTTGTAATTGTGATCTTTTTGTGATGGGATGCAGCTTCGTAACTGTACTTTTGACATAGAACCTACTACTTTGAACTGATATTTTCAGTATTTATGACGCGTATTACTAATATATATGAAGGTGGTTATCCTCTTTTCTTATATATTCACTGTTCTCTGTTTTGGTTTTGCTACTGCCACATTTTTGCTACCTCCTTTTTTAAACAACTCTTTGGAGCTTGATTTGCTTCCTTGTTATTCGTTGAATGCAGGACAAAGCAAACCCATTAGCTACAATTCTAGAGTGCGACTATGCTACTTTGCTATGGCTTTAGAGGAGAAAATGCTGCAAAAAGAATTGAAGGCACAGTTATAGACATTGAACCAATCCATTGGTAGGTACATTTGTTTGCCTCATGCTACATTTTACATTACATATTAGTATATTGAAAGCTCTTTTATCATACAGCTCTAGCTTCTCGTACCTTTTGTATAATTATATCTGTCAAAATCCTACGGCCACAAAAAAAATTGTATCTTATTTTTCAAATGATCTATTACTGAACACATTGCTGATTTATTACTGATCTAATTGATAGCCAACCGTCACTAATATATTTATCACATATGAAATCGCCCTTGAATAAGGGTTATTTACTCCTGGCATGTTCAAAGAGATGTTGTACTTCCAAAGCCAGGTATGAAATGTGAATATCCTTATCTGCTTTTAACTTCCTTTTATCTCGCAGAGATATAATATAGAAGCCAAATTTTTACCATGTATGCGTTTTGAATCCTGATTCATTCAAACCTGCTACTTTCACTGAGAAGGTGGCAGATCATGGGGATCAGACTTATAATGCTTTTATAAACACAGCAGGAAAGGAATTCTATGAAGCGAAGGAGGATTTGCGTGATGCTAGAGGAGATCCAAAAACTCAATAAATTGATGGTAGAGTATTATTAGCTGGCCTCTCATCTTGAATTCCATAATGCAGTAACTAAATGCGTTGTTTTCTGCCAGTTCAGACATGGCTGTCAACATTTAAAATAATGCTTTACGACTTCATACACTGTTATTGACCACAAGAGTGTTAACATATGGAAGATATCCGATATTGAGAGGAAAAAAAATACTTTACCAGCTATATGATATTGTCAATTAAAAAATTATTCCGAGTCAATTCTTCTACTGTGCACACTTATGTAAAAAATAAATTTTGTTTCGCACAGGATAATTACAAACTTCTATTATGTTATATTTTGCAGCTGTTATTCATCTAATTGAAAAAAATCTGTTATTAGTTGGATTCTTCAATACCCATTCTATGTACGTTCCTAGGTTAATTAAACCATTCCTTTTGACGCACCTGCCTATACCCTTCACTCTATCTCTGAGCACGAAAACATGTGTTGGATTCTCATGTTGGTCGTTCTTGAATTAATTAAACCTATTGGAAGATGGGCTCCGTGTATTGTACATACAGATACAGATTATTTGGTACTTCTTATTTGCATACCCTTTCACAGTTTGGCCTGATTGGAGAGTGCTTAATTTTACTGCTGCTGTTTGAAATTCCAAATCAACTGAATAATTGTGCACTATTAAATCATGGAGACATCCTGACAACCATCAAACAATGCCTAATTATAAAATTATAGTTACCTCTCTCTCACTATGTCTTGCTTTTCATTTCCTTTAGCACCTCCCTGGAAATTCCACGCAATTTTGCTTTGTTATGTTTGCAAATTTCATTTCCTCTCTGATCGAATATACTGTCACTCTGATGTTGATGCTTTTTTGTTAAGCTTAATTGTTGCTTCTGCAGAATGGGAATGTGAGTTGCTGATAGTTCCATCCACTACATATGTTCGAGGACCTACCAGGTGCTTCTCAGGTTGTGTTTTCTGCATTCGTATTCTCCTAACCAGTATATGTGGCCCAGTTTTATGACTTTAGTGACTTAAAACTGTTATGAATGTCATATGTAACTATGATATATCTTTATTTTAGTTTAAACATTGCATCTATTACTGATCTAATTGATAGCATACAGTCACTAATATATTTACCACACATGAAATCTTCCTTGAATAAGGGTTAGTGGTTCCAGGCATGTTCAAAGAGATGTTGTACTTCCAAAGCCAGGTATGAAATGTGCATATCCTTATCTGCTTTTAACTTTCTTTTATCTCACAGAGATATAATATAGAAGCCAAATTTTTACCAGGTATGCTTTTTGAATCCTTATTCATTCAAACCTGTTGCTTTCACTGAGAAGGTGGCAGATGATGGGGATCAGACTGATATTGCTTTGATAGACACAGCAGGAGAGGAATTCTATGAAGCAAAGGAGGATTCGCGTGATGCTAGAGGAGATCCAGAAACTCAGTAAATTGATCGCAAAGTATTATTAGCTGGCCTCTCATCTTGAATTCCATAATGCATTAACTAAATGCGTTGTTTTCTGCCAGTTTAGACATGGTTGTCAACATTTAAAATAATGCTTTACGACTTCATACACTGTTATTGACCACAAGAGTGTTAGCATATGGAAGATATCCGATATTGAAAGTGAAAAAATACTTTACCAGCTATATGATATTGTCAATAAAAAAATATTCGGAGTCAGTTCTTCTACTGTGCACACTTATGTAAAAACTAAATTTTGTTTCACACATGATAATTACAAACTTCTATTATGTTATATTTCGCAGCTCTTATTCATCTAATTGAAAAAGAAATCAGTTATTGGTTGGATTCTTCAATACCCATTCAATGTATGTTCCTGGGTTAATTAAACCATTCCTTTTGATGCACCTGCCTATACCCTTCGCTCTATCTCTAAGCACGTATCTCTGAGCACGAAAACATGTGTTGGACTCTCATATTGGTTGGTCTTGATCTAATTAAACCTATAGGAAGATGGGCTCTGTGTACTGTACATACAGATACAGATTATTCGGTACTCCTTAGTTGCATACCCTTTCACAGTTCGACCTAATCGGAGAGTGCTTAATTTTACTGCTGCTGTTTGAAATTCCATATCAACTGAATAATTGTGCTCTAAATAATCATGAAGACATCCTGACAACCATCAAACAATTCCTAATTATAAAATTTTAGTTACCTCTCTCTCTCCCCCCCCCCCCCCCATTCAAATTTTATCAGTTGCTGAAACTCTCACTGTGTCTTGCTTTTCATTTCATTTAGCACCTCCCTGGAAATTCCAGGCAATTTTGCTTTGTTATGTTTGCAAATTTCATTTCCTCTCTGATCGAATATACTGTCACTCTGATGTTGATGCTTTTTTGTTAATCTTAATTGTTGCTTCTGCAGAATGGGAATGTGAGTTGCAGATAGTTCCATCCACTACAGATGTTTCAGGACCTACCAGGTGCTTCTCAGGTTGTGTTTTCTGCATTCGTATTCTCTTAACCAGTATATGTGGCTCAGTTTTATGACTTTAATGACTTAAAACTGTTATGAATGTCATATGTAACTATGATATATCTTTATTTTAGTTAAAACATTGCATATGGCAGATGTATGATTTGAAAGCGTTCCGACTGAGAGGAAAGCATAATTCCTGGCCATAGCCATCCAGGAAATTTTTAGACACCTGCAGTTACCACAGGTTTGCATCTCTAGTATATTTTAGATTCTTTTTACCCTTTTTATGTTCTGTGAAAAGAATGCCTTGAACTTTGTATGCTGTGCATGTCAATTGGGACAGAGTTTGGCTAATGCCGTTGGGTTACTACTTGTGGGAACATCTCGCAGCGCGTTTCAATAAGACACATTTGCAATTTACAAACTTGGATCAGGTCTCATTGCTCAAACCAGTTAATTCCCTACCTAGCTATAATTAAAAGCTCCACAAGTAGAATTAATTAAATTGCTTTCCTCATAATTTCCTTCCTTTTATGCTATTTTTCTTTAAATGGCGCACAATTGTTGCCTTTTTTCCTGTCTGAATAGATGTTGCTTTGTATTGCATAATCATATTGCTTAACATTCTTTACTCAAGCAAGCAACTCATTTATCCTGATAGAATAGTCTAAGAAATTTATTTTCTGTTATTTTTCGACAAACAGCGCGCGAAGGTGATTTCCATTGAGACTATTGTCTTGTTTGAAGTGTTTGGTTTTCTTTCATTTTGATATGTTTCTTCTTTGTTTTTTGGTCTGACATTGTTCTTTAAAGAGTGCTTCCACGATAGGGGTGTTGGGACCTAGCTTTTCTAAGTTCCGCAATAATATCCATGATTCATCAAAAAATATTGCTCGAATTGACAAATTGAAATTGCTCAATTTCGCATAATTGGAATTAGGAATCTCTTCATTCCTGTTATTCATTTCATACTTCAAAATGCGATGCTTCACAGGGATAGATGTTATCGTTGCTTACAAAAAAAAACTGTCTGGGACTTCCCTCACAAATAAGCAAGTCACGGCTCTGCATTCCTGAGATCATACTTTCTTGAGGACCACAATGTATTACCTTTGTTTGGAATTAATAATTTTCATTTCATACACGGAAAGTTTTGTAGCCTTTGATTGAAATAACATGTAGTTAAATTTCCTATGTATTTTGCCGTGTTTTTGTTATGAAATTGCAGTCCATTGGTTGCTCACTCCTTTCTCTTTTTTTTTTGAGCCATAATGCACTGTCTATGCATCTATTTTACACATAACTGGGCCGATTTGAGCCTATGATAATCTTGATATACAGCTACATTTATGTTAGTTCTATGTGTTCTTCTCTCTTTTATCTGTTTTTAACGTATTTCTTCCTAAATCCCCAATTTACTCTCACCTATTTACATTTCATACAGGCTGCTAATCATTGATATCATTTATAACTTGATGGATGCTTGGAGAGCTGGCTAGAGGTAATTTACTCTCTTGCAGAGGTACTTCAGATTTGTTGTTTCTTTTCTGTGTAATGTTCATCGTCATATAGAATATTTCTAGGGAAAAGATGCACATTATTTTATATATTTATATTAAAGTTTGTATTTTGGTTCTTCTTGATGATTCTTGAAATAATAGCTGCTGGAAAGAAGACCAAGACTTTTGATCTTGCAACAGAATAGATCCATTGCATGGTATAGGGGCACGAGCAACTCGATGGAGTGATTTTGGCCTTACTCGCCGCCACTCCATTTTTCCTTTCTCGTCATGTCTGGCACCTCTCCTTTGCTTCTCTTTCTACGGGATTTGATTTTTTTTTTGCTCCTTTCTACAGGTCACATGAACGGATCCAAGCAGGGACAGCATCGGCTTTTGGGTGGCTGTCGCCGGGAGCTAAGGCTACACCCCTTGTCACCGGCTCCAGCGGCTCCGCCTCCTCCGCCTTGCGCTTGCTGTACTGCCTCCTCGCAGATCTATGGTGGCCCCTGTCACTCGCCGTCTATTCCCCCTGCCTGGATCCGTGTTCGCCCCCATTGTAGGTGCCTGCTGCTCATCTTGCTTTATTGTTTGTTCTTATTGGTTCTTGCTCTAGTTTGAACTCTGCATGCTTGTTGAAATTCCAGAGCTGGAAGAAATTCATGCATTGTGCTGTCACGCATCAGGATTTGAGTTCCAATGTGCTTCCTTTTTTGATCAAGTCTGTGGCTTCGCTGTACTTTGATCTTAACGATGTGTTTCTTTTTTCTGTGATTTCCATTTAGACATTTACTCCACAAAACTTGCTGCCTCTCTTGGGGGAAACAATGCAAGATAGGTTTGATGTGATGTGTTTGAGGGAACATTTATTTATTTATTTATTTTCGCATTTTTTGTAACATATTGACTGTTCACCATATTACCGGTGTAAAGTTTGCTCTGCTTATTTTTTGTGGTGTGTATGGTACAAATGGTCATTCGCGCTAATTATTATCAGAGAATTACTCTCCCTCTCTCTCATATTCTAAAAAAACTTATGTGGAATTATTGCTGTAAATAAATATTTACTAAGATATATTCGCTGTTAATTGCTGCTGTAAATAAATAACGGTGACGTTTTGAATTGTTCATGGCAGGAGACCTCGTCGGCCCAGTACATTTTGCAGCACTAGCTCAATATTATTTCATTACTTTTTTTTACTAATATTATCATTTATGTGCTACTTTGGTGACATGAACTTTCTATAATTTATGCTATGAATATTTCTATTTTCTTGCTCTAACGAACTTAGAAAGGAGCGTATTCAGAATAGAATCCAAATACTTTAATGGGAATTTTTTGGTAGATTGTTCTGTCCAAATTTTGTCTTTTGTAACTGGATTTTTCGATATATATATATATATATTATATATATACACACACTTGTATTTTGATGCTCAGCGGGTGGCTGGTGGCCACATCAGCAGTAGCAGAAACCGGAGTGCGGAAGGCAAAAATAGGTTTGCTTTTTGTTCTGCCTCGATCTGTTTTCTCTACATGGATTGGGTAGTTAATCTGCTCATCTTTGGTTTACATATTTCCTGTACCACAACTAACATCTGTAGCTCATGGATTTTGGAGTTGTACACAAATAACAGGAATAATGTGGTAACTGGTTTACTGATGCTCAGAACGATGACATCTTGAAGTTCTAGTGTAGACTGCTTCAATTCTTGTCTTGATTCTTGGAATTTCTTGCATAGCACAGAACTGCATTGAGGCATTTTTTTTATTGATTATATTTTAATCTTTGCCCATACTGCTTTGATGTTGAGTCAAATTTAATTACCAGTTTTCATTTAAATTAGCCACCAGCACTGACACTTTATAAATAATCACAACCTCAACTGATGTTTGCTTGAGTTTCTTTCGTTGATTTGTCATCTGGAATACATTATGAAGCAAAGGGGGGGGGGGGGGGGGGTAGATGAAGAAGGTTGGCAGGCTGTAGTTGAGAAAAAAAACACCGTGGAAGGCCAACATATTATTTGATATCGGTCTTCTAAATATAAGGCCAATGTCATTTTGTTAGTTTCTTTGTGATAAGTAACTGCAAGTATAGGGATATTAACTCTTTCCGTTCTTTTGTCTTTATATAGAGTACTAATCAACAGTTACAGATTGCAGCGCTTTCTGCTGGATAAAAACTAAAAACATGATTATTTGCATTTATCTTTTGCGTATTGTTGTTTGCAACATTGATTAGTAAGGCATGGTGCACCAATGCACATCTTCCCGGCACGCCAACCCACTCTGTTATGCGTTTTATGGGTGGTATTCACATCCAACTTTCTGAAGCTCATATTGCTGCTGTCCAAGTTCTTATTATATATGAAGGCATTGTAACCATGTCGATCAACAAGTCCTGTCATGTTGTCTAACCTTATGTATATTTTTCTAGAGTAACTTCTGTACCACTATATGTATTTTATGTACAGTATCTACTGCCACCTTTGTTAAATACGTTGTGCTATTAAGTATTGTACGATCATATATAAGACAGCAGTACCTATAACCGTCTATATTGTGCCCACAATTTTGCTGTGCTTAGAATCATTGTACAACAGAAACAGAGATGTTTTTACTTAGGAATGCAAGCAACTGTTGCGCTTCACAGCTGCTGCAACAACATTAGACAATGCATACTTAAAAGTTACCTTTTTCTCTTTCGATGTTCTACCACAATTTTCCTTATCACACTGTAGTTATAGTAAATCAAATGCGAACAATTTAACGCGTGTTTCTGCATTTCAACACTGCAACGGGCGCGCAAGGGCACGCCCAATATACTAGTAGCACTCTACTTCCTTGATCTGTGCTCTGGTTGCTGTCTGTGCCCTGTGCTGGGCATTGTCGCTTTGGTATGTGGAGGGTCAAAGCCAAACTGGGCAGCTCAGCGTGGATGCCTCACCGCAGAATGCAAGGAAAATCCCTGATAAAATGTTCGGTATCCTTTTCGAGGTCAGTAATGGATCTATTAACTCCAGCAGTTGGTACAGTAGCAAATAAAAAGTCAGGCCTATTCTGCTGACAACAGTAGGAGGTAAGAAAATAATTCTAGTTCCAATTCTAGGAGATCGTGGACTATGGGCAGAGCTCGTTAGCAACAGAGGCACGTAATGGAAAACAAAAGAGTAGTTTTATGGTCTTACGTCAAGTTGACTGGAGGTACTGGGCGCGTTCGGAAGCCGGTTTTGCAGCTGCCGCTGCACAGCAACATAGGCAATATTTCTTTGTATAGTTAATCTTCGAGAGTTCAAGGGGAACTCCATCTGGTTTCCAAAGTTTCCACAAGCGGTCTCATTAAATCCGTCACGTCGACCTTTTCGCGTAGTACCTTCCAGCATCCGTTTTGAGAATGCTTAGTCTTGTAATTTAAATTTGAAAGTAATTATTCAAATTTAAATTTGCCGCGTAAATTAGTGTCTTACCTCTTTAATATTGTTCAGTTGGAGACACAAGGAAGAGTACTTCGAACCCGCTCAGTACAACGATTCGGATCCAGACTACGACCCAGATCTATCAGGCAAGCTGCATTCTTTGAACTAGCAACATTCTCAAATCATACCATTTATCATTCTACAAATTATGAACCCTATTTGGGCCTGGGCTATTACAGAGTGGCTCTAGGGTGGGGGCGCGATTGGGAGGAAGGGAAGCGGCTGAGGATCTGCAGCAGGTGGGGGAAGCTCTAGCCAAGGACCACAGTGGGGAGAAGGGGAAGCGCAAGGAAGCGCGAGGTTAACGGAGGATCGGTGGGGGAGATGAGGTGACTTCAAAAAGAGGAGGGTAGGCATGAGGTCAGGGGAGGCGATGCGGCGCGGTGAGAGGAGAGGATGCAGTGCGTCGGGGGAGGAGAGGAAGGCTGTATTGAGAGGGAAAGGTGTTGACGCCAAAATCGGGTCTTGGCCAACCCATCGCTCGCACATCTATGCGTGGGAACGCCGGTGCTTCTTCAACGCCGAGTTTGGATAGCACCTAGACAACCCCGCCTCGAGAGAGATCCCGTAGGAGGAGGATCATCTTAGGGGTGATTTGGGCTCGGTCAGGCCAGCCGAATCGTCTTCAAACTTCGCTGAGACGAAGGAAGAACAGCACGAGGGTCGAGTAAGAGGATTAGGATTTGAAGAAGAACGAAAATATAAAAGAAAATGATAGGTTCGATTGGGATGCCCCTCAACCGGTCACGGGCCACTGTTTTATGGAGGTGGGATAGTCTTATCCCGTAGGGCAACGGATCCTCTAAGTTAGGAAAGAAATTAGAATCAATCTGCTGAAAACTTTTTTAAACCGACACCACCGGACAGTCTTCGCTAGAGTACCAGAGTGTCCGTCGTGTAATTCTGATAACCTGAGAGGGCTCACTGAACAGTCCGACACAGTGCCAGATACTCTGGTGGGTCAAAGAACCCCAACCCGAGACAGCCCGGACAATCCGGCATGTTTCCGAAAGCTCCGGTGGGTTGAACACCCAAACCCGAGAGGGCGTACCGAAGAATCTGGCGTGGTGCCGGATACTTCGGTACCGAACAGTCTGGCGTGGGACCGGACACTCCGGTGGGCTAAGTGCCTGAAACCTGAGAGGGCCTACCAGACCCTTCAGTAGTGTGCCGGATAATCTGGCAAACCAGGTGTTCCAAACTCGAGAGAGCCTACCGAACCCTCCGGCAGTGTGCCGAATACTCCGATGGCACTGTGATTTTTTTGTGTCAACAAAAAGAATCCTTGGCATGTAGGAGAGTTGGAAGCGATCGACGATAAATGGACATGATCCATGCGTTGGTTTGATCGGCCGGATGAAATTATTGAGGTTACATGGCTTCATGACATGTTAGATTAAGCTCTTAGTGAGCGGTAATTATATGGGTATTATAGATAATTTATCTTGTACAACATATTAGTCTGCTCTCAAAACATGCATTGTTTCTAGCTTTCTAGATTGCCCACATGATTGCAGCAAAACTTGGAGCATGGAATTCTTTACCTTCTGAGAAAAACTTCTTAATCCAAGAAAAATAATGTGAAGGAGAGCTAGGAATGCAATCAGCCCCCAACATAACCACCTTAGCAAGGGGACACACAAAGAAAAAATAAGAAGCAGATTCTTCGTGTGTACAGAAATCACTAATACTAACCCCTTTCCAATTTCTTTTCTTCATATTATCTCTAGTCAAAACAACATTTTGTTCAAGGAGATATCGGAAATTTTAAATTTTCAAATGGGTTTTTGGCTTTCCAAATTTGTTTATTAGGCTTGTGGGTAAACCCAGCAAAGATCTTTTTACAAGAGTCCTGTTAAGATAGATCAAATGGTATACTTTTACCTCTTAAGAGATAAGATTTGAAATCAATCTAAGCCATTGATTTTTATAGTTTCTACAAGTATCACATGCATCATTTTTCAAAACTATCTAATAACTTTTCAAACTGATAACTATAATTATTAGAAACTGATAACTATAATTATGAGATAGCTTTTACCCCATAGAAGGTAAAAAATCATTTATTCATTAAGATTCGTGCAAATTGACGGTCCATAATTATTTTGGTCTATTGTAGCATCTGCCAAAAAATGCCTTACTGATTGAACATCATTTTGTATTATCCAGTACCCAAGTAAAAAGATATGCCATAGCCTTCTGTTTAATACTGCAAATTTGAACAGTAATGAATTGATCATTACACATGCTATACTACTCTGCATACAAGCCAGGGTA
>BCLG01001227.1:78336-97894 GCA_001602295.1 Zoysia matrella
CTTATAAAGCCAACAATCCTCTCAGAAAAGTGTTTCTAGGCCATGCCAACAATCTTTTTTCTCCCAAGTAGATACAAATATTTGACCTTCAAAATATCACTCCGATAAGGAGAATCAGTCTGCTTGTGTTTGACAGCAGTTATAGAAGAATTTCTCAAATACTTTTTTTAACAATATCCTACTATAATCCTTCCTCCTCGTTCACTTTCCACCACCATTTACGTAGATAATAATTCATAATCTTTAAATCTTTGATCCCCAAACCTCCTTTATTTTTAGGGACACAAATTTTTTCCCATTTAATCAGGTGATATTTTTCTTTTAGTCCCACCACCTTGCCAAAAGAAAACTCCTTCTGCTTTATCCATTCTATGAATAACTATTTTTGACAACATATACATGAACATATGATAAATGGGAATATGTGAAAATGTTGCATTAATTAGGGTCAACCTCCCCCCCAAAGGACATGGAACCACCTTTCCATAGTTTTTTAATAAAAATTCTTAAGGGGCCAACTGGCACACCTAAGTATCTGATAGGAAAAACTCGCACTTGACAATGGAAAATTTCAGCATATGTATTTTTTAAAAAGTTGTCACCTATTAATATCACTTCACTCTTTTGGAGGTTTATCTATAGCCCTGACATCAACTCAATCACATATATAAAGCAATAATTTGTTGCTTTAACAAAATCATGTCATAGGCATAAAATTGTTTCATACTGCATGATAGTTACTCCATGTTATACCAAATGAGGAACCAATCTAGTGATCAACCCATTTTGTTGGGCTCGATGAAAAAGTTTAGTAAGGAAATCAGCAGATACGTTGAAATGGAAGGGAGACAAGGGATCACCTTGTCTCACCCCTTTATAACAACTAAAGTAGCCTCCCAAATGATTGTTTAATTCGACACTTGGGTGCCATTAATACACATAACCTTCTTAAACCAGGATAACCACAAAGGACTTAAATTTTTTATCTCCAGACCTCTGAATAAGAAGCTCAAGTTCACTTTATCATAGACTTTTTCAAAGTCTAGTGATTATAATGTTGACAGCATACATATATTAGCCAGTCTGAAATATAATATGAGCATCATTGTATCTCACCTTGGCTTTATATTGACAATTCATACAATCAAAAGAGTGCGCGATTCAATCAACTGTGATGCATTCGTCACATAATCAGGCATAGCTGCACCATACAAGGCAATGTAACTACAATTTTAACTAACTGAAGGACCAGCAGCCATAAATAAATCAAACCCATCGACCCACACATAGCTACAATCTGCCTTACAACTTGGTCAAGCACTCTAGTGGCAAAAAATTCTTAAAGCATGATGAATACAAGTTCATGTCAGATTAACTTGCCCTTCACTAGAGTTATGAAATACATTAACTTGCCCTTCGCTTACAAAACCATATCACTCAATTTTGTGTTCATAGGAAAAACAATATGCCAGAAAAGTGTAAAGCGAGGGAAAGCCTCACATGGTTGTGTTAATTAGAATAAGCATTGTAAATAGGTGCAATACATTTGGCCATAAAGAGGCCTCATCTAGATAAGCAGATTAAATCTTCACACAGAACTCTAGTTTATAAGGAACAAATAAAAACCATAATCAAAACAAAATGTGACCCATCACAACAACAGGATAATTCCAATAAATAACTGGCACAACTGATTATATGTATTAGCCACATATCAAAAACTCTTTATTTCTCAATTCATTCCCGAAGAACTCACTATTCTTTCAATTTCATGATTTTTTTCTGTTTGTAAAAGTTACCTTCATACCTTGAAGGTATGGTTCCCCTGTCCAGCTTTTCAAAAATGTTTTTGCCTCCTGGTTTCATCCAAGACATAAGCATGACATAATAGCTTTAAAAATAAATAGAATTCCCAAACCTTTGTTCACCCCCCCAAACTGAAAAGCAGATGGAACTGTATCTAAAGTTAGATAGGTCATATTATATGGCATACAATTGTGTGAAAGGATCCTGTAATATCAACTTCCACCCGTACAAAAACCAATACATGTTGTTATGACAATCAAATTTCCAAACAAATGGACACACCCCTCTAGGGGTGAAAATTGCTAACCCTTAGGTTCACCTCTGAACCTTTTTAGTTCAATCTAGTTTTTCAAAATATGATTATTTTGGAAAACTAGTTAATTTGATTGAACTGAAAAGATCCTGAGGTGAACATAAGAAAAAGGCTCCACCAGAATATTGGTAAGGTCAACCGAAGGTTCAAACTACAACACTGCAAGTTGTACTCTACAAATAACCTGGACCAGTGAAATACTCTAATATTTGATCTGCCAATGGTGCAACAAAGGAGTCTTCTATTAAACCACTCAATTATGTTAAAATGTGACTACTTCGAAATCAAGAAAAATTAGCTGGCATTGTCAAGCACGGTATCATTCTTTTGAGTTACAAAGCAGATTTAAGTGGAAACTAGCACATAACAGTGCAAGCAAACTTTCAGCCACACCTAAGCACCATGAGCACCAAATTCATTTAATATTTAAATTATCTCATTATCCATGATTCAGGGAATAGTTTTGGTGAAAGTTGAGTCACATCGACCAAGAACACATAATTTCCTCTAAGAAACCCGATTACTTGTTCTTCCCCGACTTCTTCTTACTCCCTGCCGCCGTGCCGGAGACGGCGCTGACCTGGGGGCGCGGGTGGCGCTCGGCCTCGGCGGCATCGAGCCACTTGAGCGGGTTGCGGTTGAACCAGGGCCAGTTTGGAACGGTGACGAGCGCGGTGAGCACGACCCCGCCGGCGTAAAGGAACAGCATGAGCTGGAAGTCGGCGAGCACGTATCCGGCCAGGAATGCCGCCACGGCCGACGCCACCAGCAGCACCTGCATCAGCATCTCCGCGCGCTTCTGCCCCTGCCAATCCATCTTCTTGTTCGTCTGCGCGCGCGCACAAAAGAAGGAAGAGCAAAATCAGGGTCAGATGCCAGTTCAAAGGAGAAGGAAAAAGGGATCTTGGATGCATACCGGCAAGAACAAACCGGATCTGGTCGCTCAAGATGAAAAGATGATTCTCAGCGGAAGGAGGTGGGTCGATGTGGGGATTCTTTACCAAGATGGGAGATTGGAGATGGCACGAGTCACCGGAACTAGAGGAAGACCTAACGCCCGTGTCAATTTGGAGCCAACCTGGGATAGGGATAAAAAAAAAAAAAAAAATCTCAGCCAACTCATTATACATAACTATTTATTCATGTTTCAATCCCAAACTTATCTTTCATTTCTAAAAATCCAAACCCTACGATATGGTTTAAGTTTTTTTCAAGCTCGCCTGAATCGGTGGTAATGCGCCACGGTAGTAACTAGATATTACCTAAGTTTGTTTGGATTTCGTGCTTATTTAGCTTTGATCAATAATTTTTATAGATTTGATTAATATCAATTTAATATTTGTATTTTTAAAATCATCACAAGAAATATTTTTATAATATATATTTTGTACATACTAAAATTAATTTATATTTATAAAAATTATCTATACTATTTATATAATCATCACCCACTAAAAGCAACTCCAATAGATTCCCATAAAATAAACTCAAAAAATGTCTTTTGAGACAGTTCAAAAAATATAGGGGTTTTTTTTCTCTCTTTCAACAATCCTCGTAAAAGTGTCTCTTAAAATTTTTAAATGGGCCAGGATATCTACACCGTTGTTGGGTCTTTCCGTTTTGGCTGGCGCGTGCGACGCGGGAAGGCTGGCGAATCCTACTTTATCGTGCGACGGGCGTGCATGCGATCCTGTACATGCGCGGCTGCCGATTCAGCAGGTGCTTCATCGGAGACTCTTTTATGCGTGTGTTCACACTTCTGCGTGCGATTCTTGAACTCTGACTGAATTATTCATGCAAGATCCTGTACGGCGCGCACGGGACGACAGGAAGGCGCGCAGGACGGCGCGCGCGAGAAGCGGAGAGGCGGGGGCGAGCAGCGGTCTGGGCGCGAACGCGAAAAAGCGTGCGGGAGCTGATATGGGGAGCCCAGAAACTCCACCGCATCTAAGGTCGGGATGAGGAATTTTTGAGGGACTCCAAAAGTTAGGGAAAAGGTTAAAGGGATTTGTTAGAGAAGAGATTCTGCATATTTTTCTTAAAATTTGATGTAAGGGAAGTTTTAAAGTACCTATTGAAGATGCTTTAAGAGGCTAATATTGAACCTCAGTGAACCACATCATACTATTTGTTTTAATCGTTAGATTTTTACACTATTTATCATTTGGACCGTCCATCCTTTTTTCCGTACTTTGCGCGTCCAGCACGTCCACTGCTCCACCCCTGTCGTCTCGCCTCTCTGCCATCACTCTGCACACTATAAAAAAACTCTTTTTACAGGTGGTTCTAAACCTCTTTCTGCAGGCGGTTTCGACTTCTGCTGCAATTAGTGAGGCTGTAGAAATAATTTATTTGTATACGCGTTTATGTCGACCGCCTGCTTAATGCTAATAGCGCAGGCTAAGCAACCGCAGTCACTAATGGTTTTAGTGCAGACGGCCCACATAACAATCCGCCTACACTAATCCACTTAGTGCAGGCGGTCGACATAACCATCCGCCTGCACTAATCCACTGAGTGCAGCGGCGGCTTCGGAAAGCCGCCTGCACTGTATATGACTTAGTGCAGATGGCTCCTTAAAGCCGATTGTAGTATATTTCTAAGAAATATTTTTTTAATAATTGTATTATACAAGATTTATAATTCTTTTATACAAGAATACAGTTTAAAAACAGATATAGAATTCAATATTTCATCAAAGGGAACACAAACAAACAACAATATCTACACAACAATTATTCACAAGTCACATTACATAGCATCCAACCAAATCCGATTACATCTATATAATCTTAAACCTATCATACAAAGACAAATGTGGATATAAAAGCAATTCATTGTTTTCCCTAAAAAAAGACTCTATCCTGGTGAATAACCTCTTGACGGATAAAGTGGCATAGATCACTTCGCACGGAGTCAACTCCCGTGCCCTCCATGTCTCTTCCTCAAGGCCATTCGTGACTGACATTGGGTTTTGGTAAATAAAAAAATGATAGATAATTACTATAACAATGATAACAATTAATTTAAATATACAAAATAGATTGATAAGATAGCTTATACCCTCACAGTCCACTTTATAATGTCCAGTGACTCTAAGATATTCGCAGACATAATAACCACACACGACAATGCCGACAGGTTGCTTATGACACTTCAAACAAAAACAAACTAAATTAGGTAAAAATTTGGGACAAGTACTGCCACATATTGAAAAGGAGATGTTTTTGTTACCCATGAAGCATTGTTTATAGTTAGCTTTTTTTATCCTTGAGGATAGGGCCCGCCAAGCCTAATGTAAAATCTATAAGCACTACACAATTGTAAAAAATGGTTAAGAAATAGAAATATATTGTATTATAATAAATATTCACCAATATACATGCAGAAAGTATGCTTACTTTTCTAAAATCTTGACGAAATGTTTATATTGTTCTTTGTGGTAATTGAGTGAGTCTAAGACTACCCCTTTCACCTCCTTTGATTGCATCACGATAAAAATATAGTAGTCACTATATAAATAAATAAAGTATTAGGTAACTTTTTAAGAATATATGTCGAGCGAAGTGACGAAACTTACTTAAAATTGTACGGGGCCATTACATCCTTCTTGCCATCATTAAGAAAGTTGTGCATCGTCCTTCCTATATATACTGCCACTTCCAACATTCTCTCCTTGATTAGTTTCTCTCTCCTTATCAAATTGCTTCTTTGTCATGTCCTTGTATTACCCCGAATTTTTATCGAACTTTAGATCAAAATTGACCTGAGCAATCCATGTTGGATCGAGGATCCCCGTCTGCAGTTTCTTCAGCTTATGGTCATCTAAATATACCATCTTACATATAAAATTACTATTTATTAGTATGACATCTCGTACTAATAACTTAATGCCACTAACATTTAAAAGGTATGACTTACAGGCACCACACGGTTAGGAGGTTGATGTCGAACCTCTCTTTGCGAAAAACAAGGAATAAATCTTCAAAACTAAAAGATTGCATCCTGTTTCCACTCCAAAATGCATTTTTTGGCACATGAAATTGCACATGAGTGAACCCCCACATCACTCGCCTGCATGTACCAATCATGCAATCTTCTCATTGAAAAATGTAGCTTACTTAGTTGCACTGAGGTTAAAAATAGCTTGCCATGCACATATTGTTCAGGCACATCCTCCTTACGCCAAATTGGGATATCCCTTAGCATTTTTATATCATCTCTGGTATAAAATACTCCATCCTCCTCCCAACTTTCGATAAAATAAGTATCATCACGGGAGGATCACTTTCTTTGAAATCCTTGGAGATAGTTTAACTGTCTATCGAAGGAGTATTTTTGTACGAGGCAATTTCTCGGTGGATGTGTGCAGGAGTTGAATAAGTTTAGCTCGGCAATTTCTCTTTGCCCTTGAGAGGTGGCTCGGCAATTTCTGTTGAGCCCTTGAGAGGTGGCTCGGCAGTTTCTGTTGGACCCTTCAAAGGTGGCTTGAACATTTTTGTTGGAGCCTTGTCAGAAGGTTGTGATGTTGAAATTGGAAGACCCTCGAAGGAAGGCTGAGGCATTGTACCTTGTTGCCCCTGAGGAGAAGTTGGCGGTGTCAAATCTGATCGGCCCTTGGGAGAAGATGGAGGTACGTCAACTGTATTTTTGGAGAAGGTTGTTCGTTGGTTGCATCTTCTTCTCCCATGGTGGGCTGTGATGGGCTGTATAAACATGCTGGCTGCGAAGTAGGTGGCCCATCACACAAAACGATATCATGTCTATACCAAAGGATAAATTCATTTAATGCTTCTCCAAGCATGTGATTCTCTCGGGCGTACTGTGGTCGAGTTCGTAATCATGATAGTCTTTGTTGATGACTTTGTTAACTTGTACTTTCACGTAGTCCGTCGGGATGAGACTACAGTGGAAGGTACGCCCTGGAATTGCAAGACCAGTGGCAACCTCAACAGTCTTATTTCCGGTCCTTCCAATCGGTACATGAAGGCGACAAGGCGTGGGGTCCACAATATCATCTATAGGATACCTCTGTCCTGGCATAGAGGCTACACTACTTAGGTTACAACCCGATGTGAGCCTAATAGCTGAGTTCTCAGTTGGCACAGTCCCGAGTAGTCCCGTAGCTGCTGTTCTGCTAGAAACTTTTGATGCTCTTGAAACAACTTTTGATGCTCTTGAAACAACTCTGCAAAATTTTCTTTTAAAATTTTCTTTTAAAGATGTGCTCTTGAAACAGTCCAGAGTTTTCTTATACCTATCACATTTTTTGTAGCTCGCTACATCCTGTGGAAACCCCTCTTTCTAGGTCATTCATGAAGAGATGGCTCTTACATGTCCAGGGTGTTCTGGGTTGCCTAGTGCAGCACTAAGCTGGCCCTTCTCCCTATCAGGCTTAAACTTTCCAGCCTTTTATTCTGCAGCAATCTCCACAATTTTCTTGCCCACTTCTTTTTCTTGTGGACATTTGTATATTATTTGTCCTTCTTCGGTTGTATTCGATTGAGCATAAACCCAGTTCCTAGTACGATCGTCACAACCTTCTAGCAGGTCAGGTCTCCCTGCCTTGGCAGCTTCCTCTCTTCTCTTTTCCCATTCAATCATTTTGCTAGCATATCCACCGGATCCTAGATAATGGGGGTAAATGTTTTTCTTCACCAGTTCAACTTTAGCTGCACTCTGAGCTATTGCCTCGGGTGTGGTCTTTTGCCGAACAAATTCAGTCCACTGGGCTTCCATTATCTTCGGAAATTTACTTGGAAACAAACTTTTCTTCACAAACTTCGCGTTTAACTCAGCTTTCCACTCGTGAAACATCTTTGCCATAGAAGTCAATGTACTTAATCTTTGATGTCAACTTGATCCACAGAATGCTCTTAGTCTCGTCATCGAGCACCCTCCAATCTGTAATTGTAATTGAGATGTTGTCCCTAACTATGAATTTGCAGGCCTGACGATACTTTCGGCATGCATCTTGAGAACCAATGGGAGCTCCCGTTGCACTCACTCGTGTTATGTAATATATACCATCTGGCATCTTATTTTTGCCTCTCTCCCCTCTTTTACACTTAAGTCCACTCCTTGAGGCACCAGTTGATTGTGGGGTAGAGGGAGCTTCCTGGTGTTATTCCTCGGTGTGGATCGGTGTTTGACGAGCAGGAACCTATGATGAAAATTTGACAAGGTTAATAGTTAGGGGTAAGATATGTAAAAGAATTGTCAACTACATGGGTCAGGGACAGCGTACTTCTTCATTTGGATTATAATCCGAGTCAGGGCTTTGTGACCGCCTTCGAGTCCTACTCGAGACTGGAGAAGGATCACTCGGACTACTATAGGTGCTCCCATTGCTGCTTCCATTGTCCTTGTTGCCGTCAAAGTTGCCTGACTCCCATTCAAGCATTGGATCATCAACATTCGTTGTCCTATCAGCTTGAGAGTTCGCCCCTTTTTCCATTGCACTGCTCAAAGACAATGGATTTGACTTCATGAACTACACCATTTCATTGATACAAGATAAATACATCTTAACATGTCATAGGATGTGAACACCGAGTGTTAAGTGTGTGAGACACTTAAAAATGGTCAAGTGTGGGAGACACCAATTGCTAAGTGTGTGAGACACTTAAAAATGGTCAAGTGTGGGAGACAATTGAAAATGGTACAAATCTACGCTCCAAAACACCACATAAACACAGAAACAGGTTCACATCAATGTAGAAATGTCAAGTAAAGTTATGAACAAGATCAAAATCGTTGGTAATTTAGGAATGATGCCTATGTAAAATGTTTGTAGAATAATTCCTACAAGCTAAAACAGATTTCGTTTGTATTGGAAATTCCGAAGCCCGAGCTAGTTCTACTTGCTTCACATGGTTCATTTGCATACATTATCCGGAGGAGGAAGCCCATGCTAGTTATACATTATTCCGAAGCCCGTGCTAATTAGACTAAATTATCATTTAAGTATAATTAACTATAATTAGGTTCTACCCTTCCTTGGTTTGGCTTCATAACTGATCCCTGGAGTAAAATTTATACGTAATATATTGCTGAATAAAAGTAATGGAGAAAAATAATATGCCTCCGCGAATATCTAATAGACATACTTGTCCAATCCTCTTTCACCCCTGCCCTAACCCACTCTCACCCCTCCTCTTTCACTGTCACTGATGCATTACCAATGGAACTTGCTGCTGCTGGAGGGGAGACACTGAAACAGCAGCAAGCACAAGGGCAAGGGCAAACAATTGTTGACACTGAAACAGCAGCAAGCACTAGGGCAAACACATGGCTGAATGATCTAAAACGAAACATAGTGCTTAATCATTTGCTACTCCTGGACGTGCTCAACAATTTGGCCATAGTGACATAGTGCAAAGATTCACTCAAATAACCTGGCCATAGTGACATAGTGCCATTTCCATGCTATACCACCCTTTTCTGTATCTACCATAGTGCCATTCCACCCTCTACTGTAGCTATCAAAAGATGGCCGGAGGAGGAGATGAACCTGGTGGCCAACGTCGGGTTTTGGGAGAGGCGAGGCGCGCCGGCCGCAGCAATGGTGTCGAAGGATCCTGAGGAGGATGTGCTTGGACGGCAGTGAGACGACGGGCTTGTGGCTGGACGGCGGCGCTTGGACGGCGACGACAGGCGTGTGGCACAACCTCAGGCGACGGCGGCGTGACGGCGGTGTGGGGACTCAGGCACGAAGATGGGCGACGGTGGCGGCAACTGAGGGTCGGGCGATGGCGGGCGATGGTCGATGACCACGTCGGCCGNNNGGGCGACGGTGGCAGCAACGCAGGGAGCGACGACAGCGGGGTCGAGCGGCGGCGCGCGGGGGAATTTTGGCAGTCTCACGGCGTCGCTGTGTGTATGGCCCGACTTAGGGTTTCGAAGCGGAGCTGCGCCCTTTTTATAGGAAAGGTTAGTGCAGGCGGTTCTCATTAGAAACCGTGAGCACTAAACATTTCTGCCTGAGGCTCTCAATGACAACCACCTGCACTAATAAATTAGTGAACGTGGTGGACATTACCAACCGCGTGCAATAATATATTAGTGCACGCGGTGCACATTAAAACCGACTACATTAATAAATTAGTGCACGCGGTTCTTATTAAGAACCACCTGCACCATTAGTTTCTCAATTAAATAAATATTTTTTTCTTTGAAATATATTTTTTTGAAACTTCAGCTGCTTATCCAAGTGTTCTATGAACATTCCATGCTATACAATTTCATGATAGGTTTGAATCTTTTCAACCTTAATGTGTTCATGTGCATTAGTAACTACTATACAAGTTATGGGATGTGGATTCAAAGTATGTGAGATTGAAGCAAATTCGTTATAAGTCTACAAAAATGGTGTGAAAAAATTCCATATACATATATACACAATAGTTCATATATAAATAAAAAAATAAGGTTACAAAATCATATAAAATATTAAGAAAATAAACTTTTACGTGGAATTTTTACCAGTGCAAGCGGACCTCTTTACCAACCTGAGGAAGCTTAGTGCAAGCGGTCTATACTAAGATCCACTGCACTGATGATTTAGTGCATGAGGTTCTAATTAAGATCCGCCTGCACTATTAGTTTCTCAATTAATTTAAATGACATACCCAGAAAAAGTAATGAATCCAGGCGGTTCTCTTAAGCCCCCGCCGGTATTAAGTTTAGTACAGGCGGTTGTTTGTACTGGCAGCCTGTACTAAGGATTTTTAATTTTTGTTTACTGCAAGAAATATTTTTTTCCTCAAAACTCAACTGTACTTCTGAGTGTTTACTGCAAGAAATATTTTTTAATTAACTAAGTAGTGCTGACTGACAACACAGATGTGAGGTGACATTTACCTCACAGCTAGTGCCATCGTAGGTCCGTCATGATTTCCTCTACCTCAACAAGTGAGAACTAAGAAGTACACTGCTGCCGCTGTCACCGACCTTCCCGCTTTCAATTGCCTGGGCACTGCTACTTTTCTTGAGCTCGCTTTCGTTCTTCTGTGAATGCAGAGGAGCTTAAAGCCCTCTCTGAGATTGAATGTGACTTGAATATTCTCTAGCATCAAATGGAAGATGCTTATCGCAAGAGCATGGAAGTCGCCCGCATGGAGAAGGGCACCAAGATGCAGGGACGTCACGGCACCGAAGCAAAAAAGAAGGCGTTGATGTTCGAGCAGCTTCCGCTGTTATCAACATGCCGATTAAGGCGGCAGTGCGGGAGCTCAACGGCGACCGGACCAGGACCGTGGCAGTGATGTTGGAGTGGACCAAAAGGATGATCGAGGAGAATCCTGCATTGATGCTGGACGAGAAGACCAAGGTGCTGAGGCAGGTGTGCTTCAAGGATGACTTCAAGAGGAGGAGGCTCATGAAGATTCACGGTGCATGCTCAGCGATGACTCAGCTCGCTGATGCTAATCAATGAATATTAGGCACTTTTAAGTTTGATCCATAGGATTTATAGTGTAGTTGTAGTGTTAGCTATAGGCATAACCATAAGGCCAGGACTGTCGATTAACACTCAGCGCAACAGGACCAAAAACAAGGTAGGATTGTTCAAAAGAGAACCTTTCTTCAAAAAGCAGGTTTATAATATTACATAATTAACTTACATAAAGGTTTGATATCTACTTATAAACAAAGAGTATATTGTGTTACACAGTTTTTCCTTTGCCATCTCTTCGGACATAAGGCATCACATTTTTATCAGTGGTTCGTTCCACGAGTTTGATGTTTTCTGGATTTGTAAAAAGCGTCATCTCATCATATTTATTGTAGTTCTTAACATCGTCATTTATATTCTTCACTCTAATAATTATTTGCTTTCCTAAAATAATAATGTGCTTGTTATCATTTGCAGGGTCAACTACATATAAAACATGTGCAACACGATCAGCAAGTACCCACGGGTCATCATTGTGACCAACATTATTTAGGTCGACAAGTGTGAACCCGTAGTTGCCAACGTTCACTCCGTTCGGATGTTTGACCCATTTGCACCTAAAAACAGGAATCTGCAACCTGTCGCCATAACCAAGTTTCCATATTTCTTCAATAAATTTATAGTATGTGTTTTTATTCCCTTGTGGGTCGAAAGCTTCAATCCGAATACCACTATTTTGGGAAATACTCCTCTTTCTTTCTCTTTAGCGTAAAAGGTGTACCCACTAATATCGTACGCCTGCCATGAGGTAACTAAAGTTGATGGCTCTAAAGCCAACATCTTCATTGTTTTCCTCTATTGTATCCCCATATGGAATATTTTTATCCATTAACCATGTGTGAAACGATGCTTGTGCTCTTTCATTATCCAAATATCTGATTGTTCTCGATATTCTCTTCGAAGATGATCTAGATGTTCCTCGATATATGGCTCAACTATTGCGATTTATTGCAATACACTAAAATGTGCATCTCAAACTTATTCGTAACCCTCATCAACGAAAGTTCTCACACCCATTCTTTAACTTACCCTCATGCAGTGGTATAGGTAAACCTATTTTTTCTCGTCTTTTATGTAATCTGCGCAACATTCAACCACTTCTTCTGTTGTGTAACCCTCCATAATTGAACCCTCTTGATGAGCACGATTACGCACAAAGCCCTTCAAAATTGATAAATAACTCTCATTTGGAAACATATGATGCAGGTATAATGGTCCTAATGCCTTTATCTGATCCACTAGATGAATCATGAGATGTACTTGCATTCAAAAAAGGATGGAGGAAAGCACATCTCAAGCTGACACATATTCTCGACAATGTACGTTTTCAGAAAGTCCAAATCTTCAAAATTAAGCTCCTTTTGTGAAATTACATTGAAGAAGTAGCATAGTCTTGTGATGACAACTTTAATATTTACTGGTTTGATTGACCTTATTGCAATTGCAAAAAACACCATCATCAAGATATGACAGTCGTGAGAGTTGTAACCAAATAGAGACAAGTCGGTCATTGAGGCAAGTTTTTTGATGTTGGATGAGAAACCCATCAGCACTTTAATACCATGCAAGAATCTGCAAAATGCCTTCTTCTCCTCCGATGTCAGAGTGTAGCTAGCCGAGGAACGATAATGTTTTCCATTAGGTCTAGCTTCAGGGTGAAGCTCAAACCTCAAATTTAGTTGTTGTCTCTACGAGATTTCAGGCCATCCTTGGTCTTCTTGGGCATGTCCAGTAAGGTTCCAATGATACGATCAAACACATTTTTTGTAACGTGCATCAAGTCAATACTGTGGTAAACATCCAAGTCCTTCCAGTAGGATAGATACTTAAAAAAAATTGATTGCTTCTTGAACAGTGTGCCGTCTGTTGATGTGGTTTTCTTTATCTTTATCCCCTTGATCGTTCCCTTGCCAAATACAACAGTTATATTCTTTACCATTTGAAAGACAAGTTTCCCACTGTATGGTGTTGGAGTAGCATCTTTTTCAATGGTGTTGTCAAAATGTTTCTTCACCTTGCGGTATTTGTGATGCTTCTTTAAGAACCTTCGATGTCTCATGAATACTAACTTTCTAGATGATGGAAGGTATACAGATGCAGTTCCATCCACACATACTACACATCCTTGCTTCTCTTTTATTTGTCATGATATGGTAAAGAGGCCTGAGTAATCATGGGTGGTAACAAATATAATAGCTCATAGAGTGAAATACTCTCGTCGAAACTCATCTCACATTCGAACACATTCATTCCATAACTTTGCCATATCCTCCATCAAAGGTTTCAGGAACACATCAATATCGATGCCAGTTTGTTTTGGACCTTTGATAAGAATGGACAGCATGAGGTACTTTCGTTTGTAGCGCAACCAGGTTGAAAGGATGTACATCGTTGGAATAACAGATCAGGTGCTGTGTCCGCTCCTGTTTTCACCAAATAGATTCATGCTGTCTGTACTCAATCCAAACCTTATATTTCGAATCTCCTCAGCAAACTGTGGATAAAGAAGATCGAAATTCCTCCACTGAGTTGCATCAGCCAGGTTTCGAATCTTTCTCGAGTTCATCCTATGCTTCTCAGCATGCTAACGCATGAGTTCAACATCTCTAGGGTTTGAGAACAGACGCTTCAAGCGATCAATCACTGAAAAATACCACATGACCAAGGAAGGAATCTTCCTCTTTTCACTTAACTCGTTGGAACCACTGTCATCATCAATCTTAGGACCGATAGAGTTATTCTTCTTCTGTGCTCTTTTGTTCAAATTGCTAGGGTATATATGGTTGTAACTCTTTTTGTATCGACTGATGCCACATGTCGGTTGTTTTTTTCATAAATTCATACTCTTTGCGATACAACACACAGTGATTTGGACACGCATGTATTTTTTTCACACCCAGCGACAATGGACATATAAGCTTCTTAGCTCTATAAGTGGTGGTTGGCATCTTGTTTGGCTTTGGAAGTATTTTTGCTAGCAGACTCAAAAGCTTTGTGAAGCTACTATCAGACCATCCACTGCTGGCTTTTAACTTTAAAAGTTCAAGTACAGCACGCAACATCATGAGCTCTTTATCACATCCCTTTGATTCCTCATATAAAAGGTCATTCGATGCCTTTTCTAAAACTTTCATATTATTTAGACCTCTCTCAACCCCCATAGATGTTAGCACTTGCAGTTCAACGTGACACAACAACTCCTCAAAGTCAAACGGAATATCATCTTCTTCATCGTCATTGTCATCATCGTGATCCACAGTATCAAGATCCATACTAGGATGATCGGTGTTGCATCCAACTTTCACAGCATCTGGACAATCCACTTGAGACATACCTTTTTCTCCATGTGCTGTCCATATGGTCTAGTTCTTCACAAAATCTCTCTTGATCAAGTGTGACTGGATCACTAAAGTATTTGGCCAGGCAATGTCGTTGACGCAATCAATACATGAACAAAATATTTTATTTTTCTTTTCTCTCTTAGCATGATTCTTGACGGCTTCGAGAAATAAAGAAATATTTTGAAGAAACTCAGGAGGAGGTCTTGGTGCACTGTACATTCATGCTCAATCTATTCTTTGTTTCAACCTACACATAATTTTATAGATTTAATTAAATAGAATATTAATTATACATTAGCTACAAATAATAAAATGCTAATTAATAATTACAAAATTTAAAATTTACGACTTGTACAACATGAATGAAAACTTAGAAGATTAAGAATTATCAAAATATTCTAAATTTTAGCTAATATAAATCTTCTAAAATGACAAAACCTTGAGTAACCCTAGATAATAAGGACTACAAGAATTAGGGCATCAATCACACTTAATCTTCAAATAAATTAGAGGAGGAGCAAAAGATTACCTTGGAGAACAAGATTCCAACAATTTGAGCCAAAATAAATCTACTAAAGTGGCAAAATGTTGAGAAATCCTAGATAATGAATAATCATGGAATTAGAATACAAGTCATAGTTTATTTTAAAATAAATCAGAGAAGGAGTACAAGATTATCTAAAGAACAAGATTTCAAAGAAGATTCGCGATGAAAACCTTCCCCCTGCCGATGAGATTTTCGCCTCGTTGCGCGTGAGGCTCTAGAACATAGCCGACTCGCGCGAAGAACAGGACGGTCGAGGCCCCCTTTTTATACTCTGTGATCATTGTGCAGGCAGACCTCTTAATTTCACCAATTGCGTAAAAGTGCACGCGGTTCTCTTAGACCACCGCTGGCACTAGTGCCCTTAATGCAGGCGGTTGTCTAAGAGGTTTACTGGTACTAATTTGATTAAGTGCAGGCGGTTGTCTTAAAGAACCGTCTGCACATGTGCCTCTGTGCAGACGGTTGCTTAAAATAGCCGCTGCAGTGAGAGATTAGTGTCAGCGATTCTCAAAGCGATACTTATATTTTTAATAGTGTAGACGGTTGATAGTTATCTAACCGCTTTCACTGTCAGAGGAGGGTATCGAAATAAAACTTTTTTTAAAGGAGTGGCAGCCTTCACGACCTCAGCCACCGCCTTCGCTCCCTACCTCGTCGCATTCTCAGTCCCCACCACGCACCAGCATCGTCCACCGTCGCCGCTCCCTACCGCCTGACTCTTTCGTCTCCTCGCCGTCTCCGCTCCCATACTACCTCCCGGTTTCCTCTCCTCCCCGTGCCTAGCCGCCTCCCTTTTTCCTGCCCCCAAAATTTCCTATTAAAATCCCCACCCGATGCCTCCCCTTCTCTACTGGAGTGGACATGACAGCGGCGTGGCCTACGTGGGCTCCGGCCAAGGGTGGCAAACAGCAGGACGGAACCCGCATCTTCGGTCCCTTTCAGAAGTGCTCATCACGTGTGCGGAACGAGCCCTAACCCATCCTTCGTTCCTTCCTTGGATTCATTGTTTCCTCTATTCAACATCTATATCTGCCCGTGAGTATCCTTCATGCCTAGCTCCTCGACTCTTGGGATTTATCAGGGAAACGAAGAAAACCTAGGGTTTTGGATTGGGGGTGATTTGATTTTTTCCACAATTAGGACGCCCTCCTTTAACAACAAAGTTAATTCAGTGGACGCCGAGCCCTCAAATTTGGCCTTTGTTGTCCCTCCGTGACTGATATTGGCAAACTATTTGTCCCAATTTGTGCAGAAAAGAGGGCCAGCAGACTCAACGAGATACAGAAAGGAACGTTAGGGACAAACTTGAGCAACATGAACGAAAGCACTACTCTTCCAAGGATAATTCTTTTTGCTGGTATACCTATGTCCTCCCTCCCTCTTTGCAGTTAGTTAGATGGTAATTTAACTGCCACTGACAATGCGCCTGCCTCTCATTTTCTATTAAAATCCCTATACCTGACGCCTCCCCTCCTCTCATCTTCCTGTAGTAGCTTCTAGGTTGCAAAAGATATCAGGACGACTGGATTTCTTGCCAGTTCTCGATGTGATGTTTTCTTTGTTTTCTTATCAGTAATTTCAGTGCTTCCGGTTGTTAGTTCTTACTATTCATCTTTGTTGCAAATTTATTCGTTGCAGATCTTCAGGTGGCCAAGGAAATAAATTACCACCTTTATTTACTGGAAATTCTTGCAATCTGTTGGACAAGTACCAAGAATACCTAGCAAATTGCAGGAAACACGGTGACCCGTGTAACGACTAGATTTTTTTTACCTTTCAATAAATTCCGATCTTTCGTGACTTTGCCAATCTAAGTAGGTTGGCGACATCACAAGCGATTAATCAAAAAACCATAACAGAAGCATTAAACAAAAAACAAAAATAGAAATAACAAGTCAATACAAATTTATTAGAATATAATCCTCTAAAGGGTTCATTAACATGCAGGCTGAAAACATCTCCAAACAAAATGATCAATATCAAGAAATCTATAGAAAAGCAGCAACAAAAGTATCATGTAACAACAGCGGCGAACCTTCTCAACACAGGTACGCTTAAGCGTAGGTGTTGACTTCACGGTCTGTCAGAGACGTAGTCGAAGTCGAAGCTGTAGGTATCTTCTGGAAACAACAAACTAGGAAGTCATGAATACGAATACTAAGCAAATCGCGTACATCCTATCAACAATGTATGTATGCAAATGGTTTTAAGGGTCATTTTAAATATTGGTGCAACCTCCACTCTCGGCCACAGCTCAAAGATCAGAGTTCAAAAATATTTTGAAATAGAAAAGGAGAGAAGAAAACAACACTAATCATCGTAGAAGCTTTCAGGCAGTGTCTTTCTTCGAGACGTAGCAATGCGCATTGACTGTAACTTTGCAGAGTTTATGCATCTAGACCCACGAGAAGTGCCATCAAAAACTACCGTCGTAGTCCCAACGAACACACAAGACCTGTCCATAAGCTTTAACTGGCATTACTAGTCCTCCAGGATAGAGATCCCAATGCCTACGCAATCGGGTTCTAAAGCTGTGAAGAGGCTACCATTGATCAGGTGGGGTATCTCGATCTCATGTGGGGAGTCATAGCTGTACACCATACTAACACAGCACCGCCAACCCACGGGTAAACATTCAGTCTCAGCAAGCTTCAAGATCAAGCATCTGCCCACAAAGGGTAATGTGGTGTGCATGAAAAAGCACTGGAGACATGTGACACGACGAACCGGTCCTTATATGCCAAGGCAGGCACCCTCCATCCTCAACGCCAAAATCAACAAATCTCACGGAAACATCCCAGCCCGAACCTTTCTGTTGTACCCACCACAAATACGCTCATAGGGACTTCCCAAAAATCCTTTAGCTCCTCGTACTCTATCCTGCCCCCGCTAAATAGTAATGTATAGTTATTTGTAAAACTCACACATTTGAAGCACAGTTCAAAATCATTTAACACAAATTTCATTTTTATAGTGATAGGTGTTAGATAAAAATAAATGCGACTAAGTATGGCTAAGCATAAAATAAAATAATTATTTTAAAGCAATCTTAAGGTTCATATTTGTGCAACAATAAATAAGCACGGCTTAGAAATGTTGTTAGCATATTTTAAAACAGTTGACATGCAAATTAGGGTTGCAAATAAAACATGCAATTTAAAATGCTGAGGACAAAAGTGGTCAAGGAACGCGGCTTGCTTGGTAGCTCAGAATCGAAGTCGGGATCTCGGTCGTTGAACTGAGCAGGCTCACGGTACTCCTCCTTAGAATCACCAGCTAAATACAACACGAACAGAGGTGAGACTAGGTACGCGATAATTTAAATTTGAATAATTAAATCCAAATTTAAATTACTAGGCTAAACGTGCTCAAAAAGTTCCCTGGAAAATTCTACGCGACGTTCTCAACGTGACGAATTTAATGGGACAACTTTGGGAATTTTTGGAGACCAAACGGAATTCTCAAAAATCTCTAAAGATTTAGACTACGAGAAACTAAACTAACTGCAAAGCTCCGTCACAGGATGAGGCAACCCTCTCCAACAACCCAAAAACACGACGCAGCTCAACTTGGACCAAAACTTCAACTGCCACACACACCGATTCCAACCGGAGCAGCCAGCGGGGAAACTTAACAAAACCTGCTGATCTACAACGAAATAGAAATCTACAACGGCTAATTGACGCACAGGACACTACTCAAACTCAACTTCAACTGCACTAGCACAGCAGGCGATGACCTCAAACAAACTAGGACTCCGATCTAAAAGAGGAGAACAGCTCACCACAGCTTAATTGAAGAGGCGGATCGGACGACGCGAGACGGCGCAGGGCGACACGGAAGAAACGGTGACGGCTCGGCGATGGGCGCGGCTCCAGGCGGTTTGACGAACGGGGACAGCGATGGGGTCAGCGCTGGGCGATGCGAGACGGTGTGGAGAACGGCGACACGGGACGGAACCGGATTGAAGGCGGCGCGGACCGGTGCGGACGGAACCGGCGACGGTTGACGGAGACGGTGCGTGCGGTCGACGCAGGTCGTAACGGGGCTGAGCGCGGCGTAGCAGGCAGTGACGGCACGCGGACAGAAACGGAGAC
>BCLG01001228.1:0-34246 GCA_001602295.1 Zoysia matrella
GGTAAATTCCTTATCATCCATAAAAAAAACTACAAGTTCTTTATCAGCCACTCAAAAATTTTAATTTTCTTATCAACCATTTGGGGACTTGAAGATGACATGTTTGCCCCTCTATTATATTTTGCAAAGCTTTTTTTTTTATACCAATTCTAGTGGACGTTGTTTGGTTTTAAAGATTATAAATTTTTCACAAGGAACAATTTTCACTTCCAATTCAAATTTTAACATTTTAGTTTGAACCATTTTATTTTCTTTTGAGCTCTTGGGCCATATATATTATGAATTCGTAAGAGAGGACAGATTCCTACAATATCAACTAAAATGGATAATAAGCAAACTTTGCAAAAACAAAATGATAGATGTGTAAACAAGTCTTTTTCGAATACTCATATGTACGGGAGGGGTGAACAAGAAAAGAAAGTAAACATTGGTGGTTGATAAGAAAATTAAAATTTTTAAGTGGCTAGTAAGTGAGGATCTGCTTGTTTATCATGTAACTCCTAACATACTAGGATTATTACATGGGACAAGTAAGGATCTGCTTGTTTATTCACTTGAACATGAGAAGTATAAGCTTGCAGCTGTAACCCGTCGTCGGTGCCATCAGGCAAAGAAGGTGAGGCTAGCTGGAACTTGGGACATAGACCCTGGCCCAGAGGTGCTTGCCTCTGATCATAAACTTGGCAGTCTGTTGACCCTGTAGCACTAGCGGGATCATCGCCGCGCTGTGCAGCACCACTCGCGCGTAAAGCGGCACCTCTCCTGGCTGCACCTTCTCCAGCAGTACCGCCTCTACGCATGGTCCAAACATCCTGCATGGTCATGAGAAAAATTACCATCCTATATATACTCTCGGCGTTAACAATTCAAAACTAGGAGTATATAGAATTAAATCCAATAATTAATTTAAAATTATATAGAACCATAGATAGTACACAACATGCCTACATAGGAAAGTCCATGTTTGGGCTGTTGGATCTGATTTCATCTACAACAACGCTACACACGGGTTGTTTATGCTTACTTATAAAATGGCAATTTCATACGACGTTTAAAAATCTGTTGCAATGTTTTGGTCTACTACATGGTACACGACACAGTTACACGGGGTTTTTATGCTACTTATATCATGACAAATTTTTTACTGTAAGCTCAGGCTACCTTTCAAAAGATTTCAAAAAGTTGTTAGGTTACTTGATTCGGACGGGTTGCTCTGCTCTATAAATAGTCGGTGCGCACTCACAATTTGTGCGCCCCACGAGTTTGTGTGGAACATTCAACATCATGCACATCCACCACATACAGGGGGAGGAAAAAAGGCTTAGGTCTCTTTTGGAGTGCAGGAATTTCACTACAAATTCAGTTCAATTTCAAAAAAAAAAAACAAGAAAGAGAAAAATCCTCTGTTCGTAGCCTTACGAGTTGAAGAAATCATGAATGTCCTCCCTGCTGACAGGGTAGCCTTTGGAGAAGGTGACGAACAGGGACCTGTGATCTTCCGGTAAGGCGCTCTGCCCCTGCATCGGAACCCATGGCGATGCCGTCGGGTTCAGCATCGGAACGGCAGCGCACCAAGGCGTCCTCGTCGTCAGCGGGACGCTGCTGCCAGGTGCGCTCATCATCAGCGGTGCACCGTGGTAAAACGAGCTCATCATCAACTGCACCGAGGGGCCAGGCGAGCTCATCATCAGCGTGGCGCGGTGGTCAGGTGAGCTCGTCATCAGCGGCGCGCCGTGGCGAAAGGAGCTCATCGTCAGCGGGGCCACGGGGCCAGGCGAGCCCATCATCAGCGGGGCCCCGTGGTCAGCTGAATTCATCATCAGTGGAGCGGTGCGGTCAGGCAACCTCATCATCAGAGGGGCGCAGAGGTCAGGTGACCTCATCGTTAGCGTGGCCACGGGGCCATCAGGGGTGCTGATTGTCGGCGGAGGAGCAGCCCGCGCACCACCAGTGTTGCCTGCGGGCACATCAGTGGCGGTGTTGCCAACACAGGCGACGAGGCAGACGGTCATGTACATGTGGTTGACGCTCTTCATGATCGTTTTGCGGTGTTCGAAGAAGTAGCCCACGTCGTCAACGGGCTCGGCCAGGAAGGCGTTGGTGCAGGGCAGGCTTGCGACGCGGCTGTTCCTGTCGTCCTGTCGCTCCCCGGCGAGGCAGCTGAGGCACGCACCCGCCTCCTCAACGAGCCTCAGCACGACGGGTCCCGGCATCACGTAGGCGCGGCGTATGAAGTTGCAGTGGCCGACGGACTCGAGCCAGAGCCAGAACGCGATCACCCACCGTGTGTTGGTCGGGTCTTGGCCAAGGTCGTGCACCAGCCGGTGGAAGAAATCGGCTTCCAGCTTGTGGAAGCCGGGGCTCCGGCGCTTATTGCTCCTCAAGTCAGCCATGGGGACAGAACGACGGCGAGCTCCCTACCCCGCAAACCTACACAATGCCGTCACGCATGAGACCAGCTCGCCGGATGGATCACTAAACCACAGGCGAGAGAGCACGCGACCCGGCCGGGTAAATAACGCAAGACCCTCTCGTGTTCTTCACCCACTGAGAGAAAAGCGAGCGTGCATCCAAGCTTTCTGCTGCATGGTGGCTACGAGACGAAGCGGATGCGCAGGGAGAGCATGCATGCCGCTCGCGGACACACGAGACGGCGCGCAAGCTTCGCGGCCACGCCACTCTCACCTCCTGTTCGACGGAATAACTCAATGGTGAACGCCGTGCTCACTTGCTTTTTGGCCAGGGCGTCTCACGCACCCCGTCGTCGCGTCAGTACTGTAAGAAGACTCCAGGCAAACCTTGCCTGGGAACACATATCCTTTTCCCGCTCCATCACGGCCGCCATCGTCGGGATAACTGAACCCAACAGAAGAGCATGGAATCCTGGTGAAAAAAACGCAAGACCACACTGAGCGAAATGCAAGCATGCATCCGAAGGATGCTTTGATTCCCTACCACCCGTCCGCAGCGCGGGCCTTTGCGGACGGTTCTTTGATTCACGCCGCGTGTACAAGCTGAACAATCCAACGACCAACGCGCGCGGCTTGCTGGCTCTGCTCGGCGGAACAGGGCATACGGCTCCGATCGTGTGCCGAGCGGCTCGTCGCCTCGCTCATCCCCGCGGCGCGTGCTGGACGGCTCGCCGCTCGTCAATAAATAATGCTTGCTTTCTTGGAAAAGTTTTTTTTTCTAATTTTTTTGTTTTTTTATGAAATTAAACTAATTTATATGAAAATTTTATATAATTTCTGTAAAATTTTGATGTCAAAGAGAGACTAAGGCCTTGTTTTGAAAGAGGGAATTTTTCTAATTACTTTATTTTTTCTTATAAAATTAAACGGATTCACGTGAAATTTGTATGTTCCAAACAGGATAACCGTGAATGTTTTGATATGATCAGAGTGTTGATGCCTGATATCTAGAAAATATCGGAGATCACTAATAAATGTAATATTTCAAAATTTTAGTAAATAAATTTAAATAATTCTAAAACTAATTGATATGAACTCACAAATAATTGCCTTCAATCTATAAAACAACATAGTTATATATACAAATAAAAAAATGTTGATTAAAGATACTAAATGATGAAATTTCGGTACATAAAAAGAATATTATACCTGACCGATAAATGCGATATTTTAGTTAAATTTCACAGAAATTTTTTTCCTCGCCTGCAACTAAAAAACCATTGTGGGCGCAATCAAGGTTCACTAAAAGCATTGAAAACACATTAATTTTCATAGTTTTCAGTGAAATCGATCTAGACTGTCACCGGTAGTCTGGTTTTCAGTTCAAATAAATTAAAAAAATAAAAATTTTACCACTAAAGCTGAGGGGCAAGCAGTGGGTAAATTTTGAGTAAATTTCATTCAAATTTTGATTTTTATATTGGAACAATTTTTGACAGGTTTTTTTACACGGTTTCCCTCAATTTATAACACGATCGAACGAGCGTCCTGTTCCATCGCCGCTACTATCTTTTTTTCTGCTCGGAAGTGGAATCGGAACGAGCCGTTAGGGGAACGAGCTGTTGTGGGCTTCGATGGATCGAGGCTTCGATCAAGCGAGCCGAGGGAACGAGCGAGCCGAATTGTAGCCTCGTGGGCGCACCCGTTGGATTGCTCAACCTGTACACGTGGCGTGAATCGAAGAACGGTCCGCAGAGGCTCTCAGCTGTTACCTCGGAGTTTGAGTAACCCGGGGTTTAACCTCTTGTGTGTAGCTTTGTGCGTGTTGGCACCTTTTTGTTTTGGTAAATATGCTGTGAGGGGGACTTTGTATACAGAGCACTTGAGCAGTTCGGGAGCCATTCAAAACTTTGTGTTGGACGTGCTTAAAACACGTACATTACCCCTATTATAAGAGTTTAAATCACCTTTTCTGCAGCTAGTTTTGGTACACTACATGGTACACAACGTTGTTACACAGGTTATTTATGCTACTTATATTAGGATAAATTTCTTACTGTAAACTCACGCTACTTTCAAAAGATTTCAAAAATTTATCAGGTTGCTTGATTCGATGTGGATTGCTCTACTTTATAAATAGTCGGTGCGCACTCACTGCTTGTGCACCCCGTGAGTTTGTGTGTGAGAAAGGTTTCTAAATACCATGCGCATCCACCACATCCAGGGGGAGGAGGAGGAGAAAAGGTTTAGGCTTCGATTGAAATGCAGAAATTTTATAGAAATCAGTTTAATTTTACGTAAAAATTCCTCCATTCAAGAGCTTACGAGTTGAAGAACTCATAAATGTCTTCCTTGCTGACAGGGTAGCTTCTGGGAGAAGGTGATGATCTATGACCTTCGGCAGGGTGCTCTGCCGCATCCGAACCCGTGGTGACGCTATCGGGTTCAACATCGGAATGGCAGTGCACCAAGACCAAGGCATGTCTTGTGCATAGAGGTCTGTGTTTTGGGCATTGCATCACTATGGAGCAGCCACGCGAGTGGGACACGCACAGGCTGAAGCATGGAATAATTGTCGTGTTCAGGAGCGTATAGCTGAGTAACGACATGATCATGCACAACTGATCAGCGAACTTGGTCATGGGAAAAGTATTCTTCACTCTGCAATTGTCATTGACAAGCACAAAACTACAAAGCCGGCGTCACAGCATGTACTTTGTATAACAACTTTATTGTATTGTTTTATACTCCATCCGATTTTAAAATATTGACACCGTTAACTTTTAATATCAACTTTGACCATTTATATTATTTTAAAAAAGTGTTCAAATGTGTAAAATAATTTGTTTTTCAAAAATTAATTATAACACAAATTATAATAAATTAGGAAAATTTATCCGTGGGACACCGTGGATTGGTAGCTTTGTCTTGATCACACCGCACGTCTTGATTTTGTCAAAAGGACACTATAAAATTTATGTTTTTTTGTCTGGATAACATCCTGATAATTATTTAAACTTTTTTAGCAGTCAAGAGGATAAAGAAAGAGGAGAAAAAATTGTGAGTGCCCATTTGACTTGAGACCGGCATCATCTGGTGTGATTACCATCCTAATTCTTGTCATCTGACTCCTGTTTCATCTCATTAGATAAGCACTGTTGGTCGGCTGTGGTGAGGCCTAAGATGAAGATTTGAATTGGAACAAACAAAGGAGGTGACTAGAAGAAAGGAGAAGTGCTTAAGTTGAAAAGCACTCATACATTTTCCTCTTATATCTCTCATTCCAACGGCTAAAACATTTAAGTAACCAGCGTAGTGTGCTACAGACAAAAACAAAAACAAAAAACTGTTTTAATGTCCTCTGGACAAAATCAAGACGGGCAGTGTGACCAAGACAAAGCCACTAATCCACGTTATCCCACAGACAGATCTCCCAATAAATTATTAGTCGTGTTTCAAACTTATGTGAAGCTTTTATCATAACAATCACAGTAACTTCTTATAAACCTAATCAAAAGTCTATCTTACAACTTAACAATAAACACTGTTATTACTAATTCCAATTAAATTTCAAGTAAATTTCCTTAATATTTAAAGAAAACTTTATGTGCATGCATGTGGTTGATTCCACCATATATAAGAGTGTTCGTGTCACAATATGCTACCCCTTCCAATCCCATAATTCTTAATGTTTTGGAAAGCGACACGATCTCCAAAATGCAACTTTTACTTCTATTTTTTCTACAAGTTTTTATTTAAAAGTGGCATATGTATACTTTTATTAAAGAGTTTTTTGAGACAAATCTATTCATATAGTTTTAACATTTTTCAAATTTAACTATTTTAAAGTTATTTGTAATTTATGTTTCCAATGTTCGACCTAATTCTTGCCCAAAATGTCAAAAATTATGGTATCAGAGGGAGTACATCTGAGCAGTAGCAAAAGAGATCCTTGCACTGATATCTCAAACACACATGAATGTGAGTTAAGTTATAAGTTGTGTTAAATTTAGAATGGGTTATTTTGACTCTACACTTGACCCTTGTATTACCTTTGCTTAAAGTTTTCTGAAACATCTGGATGACATAAATGACAAAACTTTTTGTATTTTATTTTTTAGCTGCATCACACGTTTATATTAGTTTGTATACTAACATTTATAATATTAAAATTTTAAAAATATATCATGTTGTATTGTGTTTCTATACGTCAGCTATTGTGTCACATAATTAATATTATGAGTTTCATACATACAATCACCTCAGTAGATAGATTACTAGACCACATCAAGAGCATGCAACCAAGATGGAAATGTGAGACACTTTCATATCTTCATGTGAGACATGTGCAACTGCTAGATACAACCATGTGTGCTCGCTTGCCAAACCCCAACGTCTAGATCGATACTTACGCCAACGGCTAGAAAAAGTGGTGTGTACCAATTAACGGCTAGTTACAGTGGTGCATGACCTTACGTGTAGGTGCACATCACTGTTTCTAACCATTGCACCTTTGTACACCAATGCATCTAGCTGTTGCACCTCTTGCGAAACATACACTTTAATAAACCAAGTTGCCAATCCTGTTCTTGTGAATAGGGAATGCAGTAATACTATTATGTTAACTGCTCATACCCACCTCATTCCAGGTTAGACAAACCTTTGAGCTTGCTGCCAGCACTGATTCATGTTGTCTACATTGTCATTTCCTTCTATATTTATAAACCCAAAGCCTCTCTCATTTGCCAACCATAGCATCACTCTCTCCCCCTTCTTTATTCCTCCTCCTAATCACCTATATTGATCTTCACCATGATCAGTTCCACCATGATTGCGGCAAGTATTGAAAGAAGACTCCAGGCAAAAGCTTGCCGCGGCGCTCGCGCCCCACCAGGGAACGCGTATCCTTTTCGCGCTCCGTCACGGCCATCGTCGGGATAACTGAACCCAGCAGAAGAGCATGGAATCCTGGTGAAAAACGCAAGACCACAAATGCAAGCATGAGTCCAAAAGATGCTGTTGCTTCCTACGTGGCTGTGGCGAGTAGAGGACAGAGGCTGCACATCAGAAAGCGTGCATGGCTGTTGCTTCATGTGGTGAGTACGATCGAGAGCAACACGAGAGAGCGTGCACGTTGCTGTTTGCACGTCAGGGAGCTTATAACCCGTTGTGCCTTAATCACATGAGTGGCTCTCAGCAGTAACATCGGAGTTTGAGTGACCCGGGGTTTAACCTCTTGTGTGTAGCTTTAATGTCGTCATTGACTTTTAACATCAACTTTGACCATTTGTCTTACTAATCTCGATGACCGTGCTAACGCTACGATTTTAAAAAAATATTAACATAAAAATATATTAATATTAAAACCTGAAGTTTCTCATTCTTCACCGTAAAAGATTAAATACAAACTAATCATTCAAAGTTTACATACATCATATCTAAAATTTGATGCGCTTTAAACATTTTTGAACAAATATAAGTATATTTTGTTTACACTCATTATTTTGGTATTTCAATAATTGCAGAAAAAATTTAATGAGGAGTATATTTCTATTTTGCACATTTATCAATATACATCATGGTAAGCCAATGGCGTGACGCGGCGGACCAGAGCGGACAGGATCGATATCGGCTGGAAATAGAACCCATTTCAGTGTGATGCATAAGGTTATACCACTACCTTATGGTCAGATCACTTCATAACACCCAAGAGAGGGACCGTGCAGATATCTGCTACAGGTAATGGCCGGTAGGCAACGTTTTTTTATTTTGTTTGAACCGTTAAAATCGGTCAGGACTGGTTCAATGAAAATCGTAAAAACGGGTAAAAAACTGCTACAAATTGAAAAATAAAAATTTGAACGAAATTTGATCCAAAATAGGTTGATTTTTCTAGTTTATCGAGCAATTTCACTGATTTATCGACCGATTTCTTCAGTTATACCAGTTTTCAGGTTTCAAAGTTTGAAACTTACCGGTTTCACCGATTTACCTCTCAATTTTACTGGTTTATCAACCAGTTTTTGAAATTCTGAAATTTTTCAAAATTTCAAATTTGAAAAAACATAAAAGAAAAACAGTTGTCCGGTGCACTTGGACTGGACCGGATCCGTTTTCGCTGTTTTGTTAACCCTGCAGACAGTTACCTGAAATTTGAAGCACGGGATGGATGAAACCAATGGAAAGGACTCGACAGGGAGGAAAAACATACATATGACAACAGTTTTTAGAGAGCCGCACGAGAAGCGCGTCCACGCGATGGGAGCTTGGAAGAGTCATTAGACGCAGGCCGACCAAATCTCCCTCGTCGTTAGGAGTGAAAATAGGTGACCTCGTCGAATTCTTTTTGTTTTTCAACGACTTTTTTTTTATTTCATATATTTGTTTCAATTAGCTGTATTTTGTTAACTAACAATAGTCTGTGTGGTTACATGACTTGGGAGATCTGGAAGAGCTCATCCGTTAGATTTGCAAGGGGTGTATGTGGAGAGCCTGTGGAGAGATTTCATCTGTTCGATTTGTAAGAAGAGATAATTCTGTGTGCATTTTTTGTGTGCACGTAGTCTAATCCATCTTTATTGAGGATATTTTACCGTGTGTACGTACGAAAAACTGTGTTTTTTAAGCAGTAGATATTCAATATATATATATATATATATATTATATATTTTGTTATAATTTAATTTATCATTAGAGTAATTTGAGTCACAATTTCAAATTTTACATATTTGAACAAATTTTTAAATAAAACGAATGATAAAAGTTGATATTGAAAGTTAATAGCAACATCAATTTAAAAACGGATGGAGTACTTGTTTTGGTAACATGCTATGAGGGGACTTTGTAAACAGAGCACTTGAGCAGTTCGGGAACAATTCAAAACTTGAGTGTTGGACGTGCTTAAAACACCCTAATATATTGTACATTACCCCTATTATAAGAGTACAAATCACCTTTTCAGCAGTTTAAGTTTTTTTTTTCTTTTTGGACGTTTTTCAGTTGGGTGTAGATTTGGATGCACCGGGCACTCTGGCTCGTGGATAAAAACTTTTATTTTCTTGATCGTAGTGAAGAAGGGATCTCTTAACTTGATGTTTAATCAACAAATGTAGATACCACACATTAGTATGGAGAGTTACAAAGACCATGTGGCTACCACATTACAAGGGAAAAAGTTACATGCACTATGGCATGCATACTAGCCTAAACTAATCAATATATCAGCAAATTACCCAATACCACGTCGTTTAGGCTGGCATTGATTCTACCCCATTTAAATGGACATGCTTTATGCTTACTTATAAACCGACAAATTTCTTACTGTAAACTCAATCTATGTTTCAACAGATTTTTAAAATAAAATCTGTTGCAATGCTTTTGGTTCACTACATAGTAAACGATGTTACTACACATGTTATTTATGCTACTTATATCACGACAAATTTCTTACCGTAAGCTCAAGCTATCTTTTTCAAAAGATTTCAAAAATCTGTCAGGTTGCTCTACTCTATAAAAAGTCGGTGCGCACTCACTACCTGTGCGCCCTATGAGTTTGTGTGTGAGGAATATTTCTCAATACCATATTCATCCACCACATCGAGGGCGAGGAGGGGGGGAGGTGAAAAATGTTAGGTCTCGTTTGAAACACAAGAATTTTATAAGAATTCGTTCAATTTTACAAGGAAAAAAATTAAGTAAGGAAAAAATCCTTCGCCCTGGATCTTACGAGTTGAAGAACTCATAGATGTCCTCCCTGCTAATAGGGTAGCCTTTGGAGAAGGTGATGAACAAGGACCTATGGTCATCCGCAACGTTATATGCAATAACAAGAAATCGTGAACCACTTCCAGCAGTAAGTGCACAGTGCAGGTACAAGGTACTCAAAAACTTTTAACACAAATCTATGTGCGGTGCTAGGATTTCACATGTCTTGTGCATAGGAATCTGTGTTTCGGACATTGCATCGCGATAGAGCAGCCACGCGAGTGGCAGGCGCACAGGCTGAAGCACGGAATCATCATGTCCAGGAGCGTACAGCCGAGGAATGACGTGATCGTGCACAACTGATTAGCGATCATGGTCACGGGAAAAATATTCTTCACTCTGCAATTATCACTTACAAGCACAAAATTACAATGCCGGCGTCACAGAATGTACTCTGTATAACAACTTTATTGTATTTTTTTAATACTCTATCCGGTTTTAAAATATTGATACTGTTAACTTCTAACGTCAATGTTGATCATTTGTCTTATTTAAAAATTTTGTTGAAATATGTAAAATTATTAGTTTTGTTTCAAAAAAACATTAATTATAAAGCAAATTGTAAAAGGTTATTAGTCATGTTTCAAACTTATGTGAAACTTTTATTATAACATTCACAATGACTTTTTATAAACTTAATCAAAAGCCTATCTTACAATTTAACAATAAACATTGTGTTGACACCAAAAAGTAGATCAAATCTACAAGCCACACGCACGTCTGTGTGCAGAACAACGAGATCACGAGGATCAAAATCACAACAGCACCTGGTCGCTTGAATCCAGGAGGGACATGTGGACAAGAGCTTTCTAGGGTTGATCTGGGCTCAGCATGCTAGCCAGATCCTCTTCACACGCCGGTGGGATGTGAAAAGAAGATAATTAGGGCTAGAGAGGGGAACCAGAGTTTGAAAGGTAAAAAATGTAAGGTATTTTGATAATGACGATTGGGTACTTCCTCAATTGACCTTGAGCCTTTTATATAGAAGTGGGATAATCTTATCCGTGAGGGGTCAAATCCTAACAAACTGGTAACAAATCAGATCTAATTTCCGACTAAAACTACCAAAAACTGATATTCTTGGATACTTCGGTCAGGTACAAGAGTCTCTGGCTGGGTTCCAGAAACTCTGGTGAGTCTGAACCAACTCCAGAAAGGGTGGTCTCGGACATCTGGTCCTTTTACCAGATACTTTGGTGGATAAACGTTCGTTCTAGAATGGGTGTCGTGGGAGACTCTAGTAAGGCGTCAGATACTCTGGTGGGTAAAAACCCAACTCCAGAAGGGGTTTCTCATAAGATTCTGGTAGGGTGCTGGACATTCTGTGGGAAAAAACCCGGCACAAGAAGGGGTGCCACCGAAGACTTCGATAAGGTGTTGGATAGTTCGATACTTGCAAAATTTGGTTTCCAACACATTGTTATTATAATCCAAATTAAATTTCAAGTAAATTTCCTAAATATTTTTAGAAAATTTTATCTGCATGCATGTGGTTGATTCCACCATATATAAGTGCGTTCGTGTCATAATATGCTACATCTGAGCAATAACAGAAGATATCCTTGCACTGATATCTCACACACACATGAATGTGAACTCCTGAGTCATAAGTTGTGTTAAATTTAGAATGAGTTATGTTGACTCTACACTTGGCCGTTGTATTACCTTTGCTTAACTCAATGTTTTATAAAACATATAGATTATAAAAATGACTAAACTTTTTGTATTGTATTTTTATATTTTAGCTGCATCAAATTTCTATATTAGTTTATATACTAAAATTTATAATATAATATTAAAATATTAAATATATAATATCATGTTGTATTGTGTCTCTATATGTTAGCAGTTGTGTCTTGTAATTAATACTAGGTAGGAGTTTCATACATACAACCACCTCAATAGATAGATTACTAGACCAGAGCAAGAGCATGCAACCAAGATGGAAATGTGAGACACTTTCATATCTTCATGTGAGACAAGCGTACCTACCAAAGGCCCAACCGCTAGCTAAAATTACACCAACGGCTAGAAAAAATTATGTGTACCAACGGCAAGTTACAGTGACGCATGACCTTACGTGTAGGTTCACATCACTATTTCTATCCGTTGCTACCAGCACTGATTCATGTCGTCTACACGGTCACTTCCTTCTATATATATAAACCCAAAGCCTCTCTCATTTGCCAACCATAGCATCCTATTGTCCCACTCTCTTCCCCTTCTTTATTCCTCCTCCGTAATCCCCTATCTTGATCTTCACCATGAGTTCCACCACGATTGTTCGGGTGTGGGAAGTTCTAGGCTCCTTTGAAGTCGCCCGCAAGGCATATGAGCGTGTCCTTGCTCGGCCGACCACACAGAAGAAGGTTGCCAAGAATGTGATCTGCATCCTCCTTTGGCTTGAGACTATCATAGGGGTGAAGGTCCTCCAAAAAGTGTCAGAAATGGCACATGACAGCATCATGATATCACAGGTAATCATCGAGGCGAATGCCATCTATGGCTATGTTGTCCACGGAAGCTACATGTTGCCTGAGCATCTTCAGAACATCCCCACCATCATATCGCTCTGCGCACACAAACTAGTCGACTTCAGGTTCTTCAAATTCCACAAGGCCCTAGTCGCGCGTGGCGTTGATGTGATACAAAACACCGTGGTACCGCTTGTTGACAGTGACCACTTGCACATGATGTTGTGCAAGTATGAAAACGACATGGACTCCATGGTGAATGCCATACCGGCACCAGAGCTATTGGAGCCCTTCGTCATCCAAAAGAGGTCACCATCCGAGGACTTCCGGACAGCGTTCATTGCCTTCCCCGATAGCCCTCCTCTAAGGGCACAACAGATCTTATACTACTTTGAACAGTATGTGCAGCACGCAAGAATTAAATATATTTTATATTATATATAGCGCATAAATTTCTCTGATGTGTATAGAAATTTCTTCATGATTGTCTTACGTGTGCAGGCATCTTTTTTTCAATAACTGTATCGAGCACGTGGCGATGGAGGAAAGATATGAAGAGCGGATTCCAAAGCATGGAGTTGTTGTGTTCCAGAGCGCAGAGCGGAGGGACGAAGTGATGTGCCAAGAGACTGCAATCTTCTTCAGGGTGCAAGGCCGCGACATGTGGGTGCAACTCTATAAGCCTCTGTACTAATTATCATATGGGTTTGTCAGCGTTCATCACTGAGTCTATCTATGTATCTGTGTGTATGTTTTCTGAAACTGGATTGTTAGTTCCTGTGTTTGAGCGGATCGTGTGACTATGTATCATTGTCGTGCTTGGCTTGATAATTTATTTTGCTGGTTAATGTTGGTGTGTAATATTGTCATTCAAAACTGAAGCAAGTCCAATTTTTTTTATCAAGTTTAGTGCCTGTTGTCTTGCAGTATTTAAAAAACTATATTTTTTAAAAAAACTACTTGAAAGAGAGGATTGGTAAAGAACATAATCACAGTCCAAAGTGTAGGCAAAATTTCCTTTCATGGTGGACGAAGCAGTATACTCCCTCTGTTGTTGTCACTCTACTTCAAATTTGAACTGAAGTACCTTATACTCCTTCTGGTTTTGTTTGATTGTGTTACGTCCAATATTTTCGGCTTCAAATAAAATTAAGAAAGTTGTCCTGGTGACATCACCTATCAAAAACTGAATGAAGTATGAGATGAACTGATTCATTTGTCAGCAGGTACGTGGTGGCTTCCCAGAAGAACCAAGAAACAATAAAGAGACAGGAGAAACCAGATCTACCGAGCATGAAGACAGAAAGGAACCAACCCAATTGTATTTGGATCTTTTTTATAAATAAATTAAAAAAAAAAACTGGCAGCTAGCTGGCATTGTTAAAATGTCTAGTAATTACCTGCTTTGTATTAAAATGCCAAGTAATTACCTGGCTTAACGTTAGATATTGAATGGAATGAAAGCTACAACACAACGGGCCAGGCAAAGACTCATTAAGACAAAAAAAAACATTATCTACCTGACCTGTTTTAGCAAGTTGAAATGTTTTCCTTCTTGCCTAGATATGGCAAAATGCTTTCAAGTGCAATCACCACCTCCGTCCTGCATGTTTCTTCTCCTGTCATTATGTTCCTTCACTTTCCCTAATATTGGTTCTGTCTTCCTTTCTGCTATAGAGGCTATGTCATTCTTCACAATATCATGCTTCTTGTGGAGTTCTCACGGTTTATGTGGATATAGAACAATTTTTTTTTTATGATCGGAAAGATTTTGATAGGCCTTCCTGAAGAGGCTTCGGTGTCAAAAGAAACTATGGAGGGGAGTAGGGAGGCTGCATTGCCATGTTGGGGATAGGGAGGAAAGAGCTCAGGGTAGAAGATATACAGTACACATCGCTACTAAATTGGGCCGCCTATGTAGTAAAGTTGGGCCAAGTATGGGCTAGTCGAATCCCAAGTTTCTCCTCGTCTTGGTCAATGAATAATATACACCCTTGAAAATGGATTGTTGAGGAGTCTTAAGCCGTGTTTGTTTCCGAGCAGATTATATAATTTAGATATTATAATCTAGATTATAATCTGAATCTGTCTATTTGGCAACTCAAATTATTAGAACATAGATTGTTTCTTTTGCATGCCAGAAGACAACAATGCCCTTGAATTGCTTGAGTATATTTTATTTTTCTATTTTTGAATCATACTGTGTTCTAAAGCTTCGGATTTTGGAGGAGTTTGGGGGAGATTAGTCTAGGGTTATTAGGGAGAAGAGAGGAGAGAGAGGATTGTGAGAGGCAGGGTCACGATGGGGGTGGGGGTGGGTTTCGGTTGGGGATGGTATCTACAAAGTTAGCATGGTAGTGGGTCATTTGTCAGATTATAATCTAAAATAAGCACCTTCTGAGCAAATTGTGTGATTATAATAATCTAGATTGTAAATTAAATAATCTGACATAAATCTCAAACAAACAGAGCTTTAGATTAAATGCAAAGCCCTACCACCTGCACAAATGGCCAAGTAAACTGCATTTGCTAGGGATCCTGAAAACTGCCCTCATCCACAAATGTATCCTCGTACTGCTGTCTCATCCAAGCATCTGTCCAAAATGCTGAGTTACTTCAGTTTCCCCTGTCATCAATTACATTGCGTAGGCAAGAGATTTCCAAAATTGATGGTAAATAAAGAAGAAAAGAAATATTTGGGCACAGCACATGGCTATGAACCATATCTTTCAACACAACATCAACGAGAAAGAGTTTTCTGCACAATAACCAAAATTCCCAGTGAGATGCTCAAGACTCAGGGTTTATCCCATACTCATGTCTGCAATATTGGGACAAAACGTGCCATGATTCAGTGTTCTCTCGTGTAATGTTCCCCACACTGCTATCAAGATGTTACTTAGATTTGGTTAGTTTGTCAGGCAATTTGGTGTAATGATTCCCGCTGCACTGCTATAATTTGCAGGCATTGTTATTTCTCATTGTTTCTATTATTCCTGCTATGGTTGATCCAGTAGTCCCCACAAATCCTAGTGATGCGCAGCTACAAACAGATTGTTCAACATATAGCAAAATTTCTGGTAGCTGAAGAGGGCTACAATCTTGTTTAGTGTTTGCCATGGTTTTTGGAAGGAATCCAGACCGTACACCATGTTCAGCAGCCATAAGCCTTTTTGCAGTCTGCCGCACTAATTGATCACTTTCCTGCAGGGTGTACAATTTATATCGCTCATTGTTTGCAATGTCTGCAAGATAGGTATTGGTCCAGTTCTTTTGCGGAAGATCAGTCATGACAAACATGTGAACAGGACCATTAGCCTTGCTTCCTTTCATACCCCGCTCAATAGTTTTCAACTTCTCCTTGAGGGCAGAAAATGTAGATTTCCAGTGATTCTTGAATTGGCCATCTAGCAATCGTAGTTGTGCACATAGAAATGGTTCCTTGATAATGTTTATAGCAAATTCCTTCCCTGCAGCCATTATCTCTGGGACAAAAGGAAGAAACTTAATTTTTTCAAGCACACTCTGCATTCTTTGATCCTTTGGTGATTCATGGATATCAAAATAAGATTCTGATCCCTTGTATGGTCCTGAGAAGAGCGTCCCAAATGACAACAAGGTAGCAGCTTCAGCTTCTGAACCCGGGCCTAAAGCCTTGTATATATCTCTGCGCCTCCTAACATATGAAATCTTCTTCCTCCGTTTCAACTCTTCGTCTGATTGAAACTGGTCCAATGCCCCATCATGGTTGTCTTGATATGTCCAGACTGTTGTTCTGCAGTCTTCCTGTATGGGATACACACAACCTTTACCACTGCCTCCTAAACCAGTCAGCATTAACCGGCATCTAGTGTAGCCATTTGACAAAGCGCTACCACCAGAAAGGGCACAGCACAATCCAGAAAAGCAGGTCTTTCTCATATCTACACCGCACCACAGTGAGACAAAGACCCTGAAATCAATCATCCTAACAACATATTTTATTGGGGATAGATCAACTATGTCACCAATCGAAACGTACCTGAATGTTGAGAAAAATGAACATTAGCAATAAATATTATGAAATTTAGGATTATTTAATACTACACTGACTCTTAAATATATGATGTTTACGATTGTTGTCCTAAACGTCATATGTGAAAGAACAGAGGGACTAGTATTATACTATACGCATTCCAATAGAGGGTTACTACACTATCTCCAACTCAATTTTGGACTAACTAGTTTGTCCTAAAGAGAAGTAGACAAGAATGGTGTGGAGCACAGGGTTCTACGCAAAGAGTACTCCATTCTCCATGCGTGCAACAAAGATACTTCTTTATATGCTCCTACAGGGTAAAGGAAATAATTTCTGTATATTTTCATCAACGAAGGCAGAGTACATGCATTGTGAGAATGGCTTAAGTTCTAGCCGCGACGATGCTACTACCGAGTCATATTGCAGTAGCTGCAGTTTTCCATCCAAACAATGATACGAGTTTGATTGTCGATTTGTTTCACAGGCGGTAAGCAGCAATCAGAAAGAGTAGACCATGTCTTTACCTCCGCTCCCGGAGGAGCTGCATTACGTGGTCCCAGACAGCAGCGCGGAGCACGGCCGGTTCCGTGACCCTGAACTTGGGGCAGCTCCCCAGCACGACGGCGTGGTGGTCGAGCACTGGGGGCACGATGAGGGTGCGGTTGAGCAACGCGGCGGCCACCGCAGCGTTGCGGAGCTCCCCGACCTGGTTGCTGAACCCACTGTGCGGCGCGTACCATAGGAACCTCTCGCCCTCGAGCTCCCGCGAGGCTCCGCACTGGAGCGGCCCGCCGCCGCCTCCGGAGGCGGAGAATGGGAGGGAGCGCAGCAAGGAGGAGTACGCGGAAAAGAAGAGGAGAGAAGCCGGGAGGAGGAGTACGAGCATAGCCACGACGAGGGGCAGGTGTGACCGCGCGCTCCGATGGCGCCACCGGCCGCGGCTCGCCGGCAAGTCCATTTCGGCGGTGGCGCCGGCGGATCGGATCTGATGGTTGGAAACTTGAAGCGACAGCTCTACTTTCCGGCCCACCTTCACCTGTGCCGTAGAGGAGATTTCTGCACTCCACTCATGGATTGGGCTTTACGGGTTTGGCCCAAGTAAATTGTTTAGGGCTCGTTCCCATCCCTCGGCTAGGTTTTTTTTATCTTGTGTTTCTTCCCCTTATATCTGTAAGGAAGCTTCAAATTACTAACTGAATGAACTAAAGAAAAGACATTGCACAATATAATATTGTTGTTTTATAAAATCTTAAGGCCATGCTACTTTTAGGTGAACTTTCACATTAGAATTCACAACCAAATGTGTCTCCGCATTCAATCAGAGAATCACTACGGTTGAAATAAAGAGATTTAATTACGACAAGCAAGCAGATGATAAAATTCCTGGTGAGTGACAAACTTGTCGCAGCCGGCAACGTGCATAAAGAAAAAGATTTTTGATGAGGATATTAAAGTAAGATAGCGCCGTGTGCTTGGAGGAACAAAATGATCAGAAAGAGACCGACCACTTGGCACTAGGGACGCCAACCACATGTGTAACATTTGGTGCAGAATGCATCAGAGGGCGCCAAGATGGTAAGGTCCAAGTCCAATCAGAGAATCCAAAAGAATATCAAATAGTTTCTGCTGAAAATAAATACATAAATCAAATTATGACAGCGATAAACAAAATAAGACGTATCAGGTTTACCATCGGACCAAATAAAACTTGGGACGCCCGATATGAATATTAAATTTTAGACCGTGCTATAGATCTGCGTCTGAGCCCGTGGGCCGGGGTGGCGTGGCCGATTAGACACAGCAATCTGGGCCGGGTCGAAATTAAATAGACTATATCATTTAATGACTGGGCCGGGCCGTGCCTGGCGGCCGGTTGGCCATGTCCCAGAGACTTGCACTAGCTGGTTCTCGAGAGGGCCATGGCCCGGTACTTTTCTTTTGTCGAGTGAGTTTGGGCCTATGTGGGGGGTGGCGTGTGTGCGGCCCATTCTGTCATCATCGACGAAATAGTGGTAGAAGTTAAACCTCCCCAAACTCCCTTCCCTGTTCGTTCTCTGCTGCTGCTTCCCCATTCCATTCCATTTATTCTCGGAGAGCCTCAAACTGCATCGTGGTTGCTCTGTATTCGTCCGGCACGCCGCTGGCCAGAGCCTTCTCCTCCAGGTGAGAGCCAAGACCTCCTCCTTCCTTTTGTAGATGACATTTGGCTGGACATTGCGGGGGATGGGTCGATCGATCCCTGCTTGAGGGCGAGGACGAGGACGGGGTGATTTCATCCGAATTCAGGATGGGAATTTGGAGGGGAATTTTCATCTCTTGGTGGAGAGAGGAGGAGCGGGGTCTCTCCGCTGGCGTTTAGTAGGGCGGCTGCCGTACCTCGCCGTATTGCTCGGTCCGAATTGATGTATGAGAGGGTTTAAGCGTCATAATTTGGCTCCTTGCTTGTTCATTTCCGCCTCGGTCCTCCTGATGTGATTGTGATTTTCTTATGGTTCGCTCTCTGGTTGGCTACAATAACTGATTCCTCATTGTAATTTGTTGATGATTCAAGCTTTTCCTTGGAATCACTGAAGTATACTTTACACGATGTAGCAATTTGTGTTTGGTGATTTGATGCCCTGGGAAACTTAACGGGGTGATACAGTTACTGGACTCAGATTCCAATTGCTAAATTTATTGATTATGCCATGTTACTTGGCTCAGGGCTCTTGGGCAAGGTACAGGCAAACAAGTCGTGAGGCTATGGCCACCCGTGAAGAATCTGAGGTCCCCGTATCAACATCATCTTGTGATCCATCTATCACTATTGGGTTGGCTGTGGGTAGTTCCAAGTCCAGCAAGTATGCAGTGAAATGGGCTCTGGAAAACTTCGTGGCTGGGGATAGGGCAAGGTTCATGCTTATTCACGTCCGACAAAAGGTCACTCTTATCCCGACCCCAAGTAAGCATTATTCTATCAAATGTGCATGCTCTATTGCAATGGCAATACATCGTATTTTTTCTGTAATTCAGCTTTTGGTTATTTGTAGTGGGGAACTATGTCCCAATTGATCAAATCAGGGGTGACGTTGCTAGTGCATACGAAAAAGATGTCGAATGTCAGGCCCAAAATATGCTACTTATGTACAAGAACATGTGTGATCAAAAGGTATGAGGTTGCTACTTAATATATCTCTTATTTTTCTCTAGAAAATTTAGTGTTGTAAAGTACAAACTGGAGTATAATATAATGAGATAAAAGTGAATAAGTAGAATGGAAAATAATATTTAGGCATACCATTTCCAAATTTGATTTGGTTCTTACTGCTATATGAGAATTATAAATTAATTTAAACAGCAAAGTGAAGTTGTCAGTAATGATAAAATTGATTTCGTAAGTGTGCATTTTTTTCCCTAGAGTAACAAGTGTACATCGTTTGATGTTCTGTTATTCAGGTTGAAGCTGAAGTATTGGTTGTCAAGGGTGAGGATGTGGCAGACACTATTTCAGGTGTTATCTCAGCGTGCCAAATCAACAAGCTTGTTGTTGGTGTCTCTTCTCAAGGCAAACTTGTGAGGTAATAATAAACTTATGTGTTCAAACTAATCATAAAAACATATATGAAAATGATTATGGCTTGGTGAAATTTATAGGACCTCCAAGGGAGCTAGGATCTATTCTCGAATATGCAAAATTGTTCCAAGCTTTTGTATGGTGTATGCTGTTTCAAAAGGTGGCTTGTCCATGGTTTATTCTCCTAGGTCGTTAGGTGGCAACAATTCTGAGACATTCCAGTTCAATGAAAATTCTAATAGTGGGCTTCATTCAGATGATAAGTCTTCAGTATCAGGTAAAGTTCGCTGATTGTAAACATTCAAGCTGGGAATTTTTCTGGCACGGCCAGCATGATGAAGTGTTCCAACTTTGATATCTTTGCTCCCACTTTGATATTCTTTTATTCTATTTTGACGACCAGAGTAGTTGTGTGGACCTCCTTATACTTGTGATTCGTGAAGTTTGGAGCACCTAGTTTCCTTTTCGTGACCGATAAATGGTGCATAATTGCCCCTGTGGATTTCAGTGAGAAAAGAACATAAATAATTTGATTTGAACAAAACAGTCCAAGAAATTCATCCTTTTCATCCCATGCAGATAATACACCTAAAACTTCTGGATCCCACTTGTCTGGGGACAATCTGGACAGTTCCTCTCTTGCAGATCATAGTAGTCCATGCTCTTCGCATGAATATCTCACTGGAAGCTGTTTAGCATCATCGATTCATGATAAGAATCAATGTAGCAGTCCCTGTGCCAGAGGTCAGATAGCTGCACCTAGTAACTTGCCCATCTCAGAGAAAGCTCGAATTGTGAGTAATTCACTGCAGGAATTGATGCTCTCAGAGGACAAGGTTTAGTCATGCTATTTCTTCGTATTGTACCTTTTATAACTTACAGAAGCTTCATCTCTTTGAATTATGATATTGAACCATCAGATGTTAGTCCATGTTAAATATATGTATCTCCTGCAAATAGTTGCCCGTACTAAAGCAGCACTGCAATCACATATCACAGACCTGTATAGCAATTACACATTGTGTGGCTTCTCAAGTTGTTTTCGAAATTTCCTGTAATTCAACTATTATAACTAACTCTTGGACTGCTTGAGATTTCCTGACATTCAAATTTCTTATCTAGGCAAGCACACCTTGTGGTAATGGTCAAATACCTGGATTTAGTAATTTTCCCATCACCCAGACAAAAGTTTCAGTTGGACCCAGAGCATTGCGAGCATATCATAAAGTTCACTCTTTATAAATGAAAAATCCATGTCAGACCCAGGGAAAACTTTATCTGTTTGAAATTTCTGGCTTGCCAATTTTATCAGTGAAGTCTGGTAAATTTTCTTGCCAGTAAAATATTTTTAAAACAATATTTCAGATAAATTTTTATTCAAATTATATAAAAATAAACATTATTTACATTTTTTATTTAATTTTCTTATATTCTGAAAACAGTGTTTATCAGTGACCGCTAGTAATTTTTTACCAATAAAAATTTTCTGGTCAGACAGACCTCTATATCTCCATTAATCACATGAGGGTTTTCTGCACTAAAGTTAATATCAAATCACATATCGCCACTTGTTAAACAGTGTTTATCAGTGACCTCCGGTAAATTTTATTTTTTTACCGCTAAGTTTTTTCTTGTCAGACCTCTCTATCTCCAGACTCCAGTAATCACATGTTGGTAATCTGCACTAAAGTTAATGTAAAATCACACTACTTGCTATACGGGATTCTTTTTTTTTTCCCCAATCAACCTTTATACAATTTATGAGTAGGGTTTTTTTTTCCTAGAAAATAATAAGGGAGAACTTAATGGATAACTATAAATATAATGGTTAGTGTGTAAACACATGAGTTGCTTCACTTCTAACCTGGTGATTTTTCTTATTTAGGCAAGCAAGGGCCTGTTTGCTAATTAATTTTTTATTTGCCAATAATGTATTTATTCCCAACGCAGGATGATGTCAATACTGAACTTGACTCGCTCAGTCTTAAACCAGGACATATTGAGCCTAACAGTGCTGCTCAGCAAGTAAGTTTAGAATATCCTTTTTAAATACAAGCTGATACTTCTTAGGAATAATGTTTTTAGATACAAGCTGATATTATTTCCCTCCTCACATGATCCTACATGTCTTTCGCATATGTTAGATGACTGAATTAGCTGAAAGACGTGCTGGAGAAGAAGCTCGGCTGACGGAGGTCGACTCTAGGAACAACAGTGCCATTGAAGAGGTACGGCAAGGGAGAGAGCAGCGACGCGCTTTAGAGGAGCAAGCCAAGCATTTTCGTGATCTCGGAAAACAAGAAGCTTTGACAGCAAAGAATATACAGGTGAAGGATGCAAGGGAGGCTGCTAGTTTGCGAGATCTAGAGAAACTTCTTGAATTTGGGAGCAAATCGCACTCGATATTTACGTGGGATGAAATGGAGTCTGCTACCTCATCATTTTCTGAAGCACTTAAGATTGGATCAGGATCTTTTGGGACAGTGTACAAGGGCAAGATCCACCACACAACTGTTGCCATAAAAGTACTCAATTCTAATGACAGCCACATTACTAAACAATTCAAACAGGAGGTATGACCTAACATGTTACATCACTATCTATCTTTACAATCAAGTACATATGCATACTGTGACATAATCCTTCTTTGTAATCCCATGCCGAAACTCTTATGGGAAATGCTCTCTTATGCAGCTTGAGGTTTTGGGTAAGATTCGTCACCAGCATTTGTTGTTGCTCCTAGGTGCCTGTCTGGACAGACCCTGCTTGGTGTACGAGTACATGGAGAACGGGAGCCTTGAGGATCGGCTTCAGTGCAAAGGAGACACATCCCCCCTTCCATGGTACCACCGTTTCCGCATTGCATTTGAAGTAGCATTGGCACTAGTCTTCCTGCACAGATCAAAACCAAAGCCAATCATCCATCGGGACCTTAAGCCTGCAAATATACTCCTTGATAAGAATTTCACTAGCAAAATTGGTGACGTAGGTCTTGCGACATTGCTTCCATCAAGGGATGTCTCCTCAACTCACACAATTTACAAGGACACAAATCTAGCCGGTACACTGTTTTACATGGATCCAGAGTATCAGAGAACAGGACAGGTTTCATCAAAATCTGACACATACGCCTTGGGCATGGTGCTCTTGCGGCTGCTGACTGCAATGCCAGCAGTGGGGCTTGCAGACATCGTGGAGCGAGCAGTGGAAGAGCATCACTTTGCTGACATCCTTGACCAGCGTGCAGGAATGTGGCCTGTACAAGAAGCACATGACCTAGCTCAACTTGGCCTGAGTTGTTTGGAAATGCGTAGTAGGGATCGACCTGACTTGGAGGGCAATGTTCTCCCAGAGTTGAAGAGGCTCAATAATATTGCCAGCACAGCCTTTGACCCAGGACAGGCAGTCCCAAATCGACCACCAGTCTATTTCATCTGTCCTATACTCAAGGTACCTGATGTATTGCGTCATTTTATTCATAGTTAATTGCATCAAGGACATTGATGTGTTTTAAAATCTGAAGAACGTTGTGACTGTAACTGATCCAGAATTTGAACATAATAAGACTTATTTTGTTATCTGCATTATTTTACTTGAAGGATCTGAGGTGAAACTTTGTCTTGTGCTGCAGACGGTAATGCAGGATCCATGCATTGCATCTGATGGGTACTCATATGACCGAGCTGGGATTGAGATGTGGCTGTGCGAGAATGAGGTATCACCACTGACAAAAATGCAGCTTCCTGACAAAAACTTGATACCCAATTATGCTCTGCTAAATGCAATAAATAGTTGGAAGGCAGAGGCGGGAGGTGATGGGGCTCAGGGAGTGAACTAACTACACGTGGATAGAGTACATCACTGAATGCTAATGTTAGACAGGTTTGTTCTGATAACCTTCATGTTTTGTAGATACAGAAGTAGAAATTTTGTTGCATCTCTGTGATAAATTTTGATGTTTCCCCAAGATTATAATTTTGAATCTGCCAGGAGTCAACCAGATCCTCTTTCCGACATTTAACTAGCTAGCGGTTTTTTCCTGGGATGGTTTATCTGCCTTGTAAACATGGTGGAACATCCCTTCAATACCTTTGCATTTGTTGTCCTGTACTGGTTGAGATTAGAGATCCACTAGCGACCTGGGGAGCTGTGTGACTTTGACAGTGTGATTGTAGTATGCAGACACTGCTGTCCTCAATTAATGCGTGCATTTGTTTTTTTTCCCAAATTTGAGAGTATCAGTGTTCTTATGATTCGGCTTATACTCTACTCCTGCCTTTCCAAAATATAAGTATTTTTAAATTTAATCAAAGTTAAAATTTTATCTTTTTGACTATTAATAATGTAAAATTAATAACATTTTATTATATAAAAATTATATTTTTGAATTTATTATAAAATAAGCTTTCATAAAAATATATTTTATATTAGAAATTATGTAATTTTTTAGATATTATTAGTATAAATTAAAATAGTTTGATCTTATTCAAATCGAGAAATGCTTATATTTTAAAACGGAGGTAGTATCTGTTTAAAATTATTATCGTTATGATAATAATTCTAGTTAAAGAAAAGAGTAAAGGTTAGCACATACTGGTCTGTTTTTAAATTGTTTCTTTTAGGACAATAATTCCACTTTAGAAATAGATTAGGGCCTGTTTGTATACCTAGAATTGTGGTGAATTGAATTGGATTCTAAATCCCTACTTGTTTGGCAGTCCAAAGGAATTGAAATGTGAATTCCGGTTCATTTCCAATCAGCGATTCGGTGGCCTGGTCGAAATTCCGATCCAAATCAATGGAATCCCTGGAAATCTTCTCTCAACCCAAACTCGGTGTTCCTCGCTCGCCCCTCCTGGTTGTCTCGACCACTGCCGCCACAGCCATTGCCCCGCGTGCATCTCGGCCTCCCGCTTCCTCGCTCAGCCTCTTCACCCGCTTGCCCACACCTCCCAATCATCCTTGATGACCCAGCTGCTGGCCGACCTAGTGCAGGCTGCGCCGCAGCACCGTGCCCGAGTTGGGGGTCATGCCGCGGTTTGACGTCCGTGATGCCGCCACCCGGCCACCACCGCGGGAGGGTGCTCATTGCGCCGCCGTCCTCGACCTCCGCGACTTGTCTGCGTCTTCTTCCCCTAGCCCACCATGCCGTTGCTTCCTCGGCTCGTTGCGCCGCCGTCCTTGACCTCCGCTACTTGTCTGCGTCTTCTTCCCCTAGCCCACCATGCCGTTGCTTCCTCGGCTCATTGCGCCGCCGTCCTTGACCTCCGCTACTTGTCTGCGTCTTCTTCCCCTAGCCCACCATGCCGTTGCTTCCTCGGCTCATTGCGCCGCCGTCCTCGACCTCCGCGACTTGTCTGCGTCTTCTTCCCCTAGCCCACCATGCCGTTGCTTCCTCCCCATGCCTCCCGTTCCATGGAAACCTGGTAGCCTAGACCACGAAGTTTGACTTCGAGGCTGACATGGCCACATGGGGAAGCGCGCGGCGGCCGTGCGGCCACGCGATGGCGCCCGCCGCAGCCCACAAGTTGGTGCTCACCAAGACATGACGTCCCGTTAAAGCATTTGGTCGAACAGTTGATGGGTGGCCGCCAGTGAGCTACCTGAGACGATGCCCCTGGAAAACTCACTACGTCCATCTCTACAAGACTGTTGCCCTGCTCGAGTCATCATCGGTGGCGGCTCAGGTGAGCAATTTGGGCGATGTGCTACTTGATTTGTATGCTCTCGCCTGCTTGATCTGTCTGGTGGTGATAACGTAGCAGTTTACTCGCTGCAAGAAGCTCCCTGTATTTGTTGAATCATTTTGCAAATTTACAATTTTTGTTTTTGGAAATGAATTCTATATTTTATCATCCAAACATATTTCTGATTTTGATTCCTGGAAATGAATTCCATGAGAGCCAAACAAGAGATTTTGATTATGTCGAAATAATATACTCCGAGTACTTACGGACCTGGCCTCTACGCGAAAGGTCCATATGTAAACTACGGCCTAAGGTTCGTCTACAGCTCACAAAAGATCACATCCCTTCAAAAATGTCCCGACCCAAAGAGTCAGATCTACGTCAACGTCCAAACTCAACCGACGGAAGGCTGAAGCTACACGACAACAAGATTCAGCCCACCAACAGCTAGAAGCCAACGCTCTGGCCCGATCTCTTAGGTCGGGCAATGCTTTAACAACCAATCACTAATGACCGCAGAGATTTTTGACAACGTACGGTAGGAGATAAAACAATTTTGTCGAGAGGTAAAGCGTTTCAGAAGTTGGTAAAGCAGCCAGACGATCGGCAAAGCAAGATGAAAAAGTGTTATTTGTCCTCCGCGACTGAACAAAGACGTACGAAGGCCACCGGTCAACTGCACCGGCGCTAGCGGGTGCCAGGCGACCAACTCAGATGATGACTAAGGCCTCACCTAGCGAAGGGCCAGCAGATTTCGTAGGCGTTAAGTTGGTGCTCTCGGTTCGACCTCTATAGAAAGGGTACCATAGAGTATTGCATGAAGGAGAAAGTCACATCTCGTTGTAACCACATCCACTCACGCGAGCTAGAGTTTTTGGATTGAGCTAAGACTCTTCCGCATTGTACTCGTGTTCTTTAGTTTATATAATTTGATCTTTTTCTTGTCCTTAGACGTAGGATATTATACCTTTTGACAGCTCGAACCAGGTTAATCTTTGAGTCTCTTTCATAGGTTAGCTTATTCGAATACGAAAAGCACACGGATACTCTTTTTGATTATGTAAATTTTACTGTGCCGATGGTCAGAACACCAATAAATTTCAATTTTATTTCACCAAATTCAATTCCTATAAAATTGAAGTCCAAGAATCAAATTTTTAGAATCAGTTTCAATTCTTAAGGCCCCTGTTTGAGAGAGCTCTTAGCTTTTGATTCTTTGAATTCACTTTTCTTTCTTTTGTGAAATGATTATGTGGCTTAAACTAATTTTTTTTATTTTTTAGAATAAACTCTTAGAATAAAATCACTTTATAAATCAAGAGAATCTTTTTTTTTTAGCTAGTAGCTTTTTAGTTCATTTCAGAGAATTATTTTATAGAATCAGACAAGAATCACTTCTCTTGAAAAACAACGTTTGTCAGAGCTTCACTGATTCTATCTTAGAATCAAAAGCTGTGAGCTCTGACAAAGAGGCCTTTAAGATCCAAACAGGTCCTTAGAGTTTTTTTTTTGGCACTAATAGAAGAACAGAGGAAGCAACCGTAAAGCAATGAAACCGGAACTCAGGTTGGGCCGTCCACGCACTCGATTAATTTGCTTCTGGTCATGTGGTTTGATGATTTGGCCTGTCTCAGATTTAGGGGGTCACATGGTTCAAGATTTGGTTGGTCATAAACACCCTAATAATTGGTCGCCTCGAGTTGACCAAAACGGAAACGAATTGATAATCAACTTGCTCCCGTGCCGTTTCGGTGGCTACGATCATGTCCACCGGATTAGTGCGGATACTTATCCTAGCTATGCCCTTTGTCCACGTGGTGGGACACTGGTAGTGTAGCTGAAAGGGAGAGTTTTTCAATCAAGGGAGCATGATCCCTTGATTGCTGTCCGGAATACAAGTTATTCCCTTCGGTTTTAAATTATTGACATCGATAATTTTTAACATCAATTTTAACTATTTGTTTTATTAAAAAAATTATTTAAATGTGTTTTTTACTATTTAATTCATCATTAGTGAAATTTCAATCACAACTAATAATTTAACACATTGAAACAAATTTTTTGAATAAAACAAATAGTCAAAGTTGATGTTAAAAATTAACAATGTTAATAATTTAAAACCGGAGCTACCGCAAAGTCGAGTTCATTCTGTGGAAGACGCGTACGCGCCCCACGTGTTGGTACGCACTAAAACCCTATTTATGCTCTGCACCCAGCCCAACTGCCAAATTTTGATCAGACACGCACAATGTTAAGACGTCATAATTTTTCCCCGTCGTCTACCATTTTTTCTCTGAAAACATCATGTATCTCATGAAAAGAGAGGGGAAAATTCAATATTACTGCTTGTCTATAGCTTTTTCGTTATATTTCAAATTAGGCTAAAATTCAAGGTTTTTTGCCCCCGGTAGCGAGTTACATCAACTGCGTAACACAATTCGATCGTATCATCGGAGCCTCCTTTCTGTTGTCCACTTGTAACGTCACCGTGTAATCCACTAACCCCAGTATTAATATGCTATCGGTGCTATGGATGACTAATCACTCTTAGCTCTCTTATATAGAGTACTACTACATCCGTCTCAAAATATAAGTATTTTTTTTCCGATCAAAATCAAAGTTTTTTAACTTTGATTAACAATATCTAAAAAATTAAAGAAAATTTAATGTTAAAAGTTATATAATATAAAAGTTTATTTCATAATAAATCTAGTGATATAATTTATATGCAATAAAATTTCATAAATTTTTCATTGTTAATGATCAAAGTTAAAAGAAGATTGATTTTGACAAAGCTAAAAATACTTATATTTTGAGACAGAGAAAGAACTCCATGACACCACCGCTAGCTAGTGCACGTGGGGCCCGTCTGCATGAAGGAGCCGAGCGGTGAAGGCTATGAAGAGGGGACGATCGGACAATGTCACGAGGGGCACTTCGCACTCACCGACGGGGGAGAGGGGGCCATGTAGTGGCGGATCCAACACTAGGGCAAGATAGGCCATTGCCCGAGTTTAGTATCCAATTTTCTCTTTAATTTTCTAATTAGATACATAGATCAGTAAATTTTATTTTAAATTCTTCTTTGCGTGGCCCGAGTCTTAAGCCAGCTCTGGGTCCGCTGCTGGGGGCACGCTTGGAACCCAATCATGATGAATACGACACGCCTTGCCGGAGCGTCCGCGTCCGTGTGTCGCCACTTGCCACCCAACCCATTCCTGCCTGCCATCCAGGTCTAGTTTAATTAGCTGTCGATACGTTATAATCACCATACTTATAGATAGTACAATTGCTGATGCTCTGGTAGGCCTTGCTTGAACGACCCTGCTTCCAGATAGAGAAGTGATACCTTAGTTTCCACTCTCCGAGCACTAATCCATCCCAATCAAGATAATTAAACAAGTACTACTCCAAGTAGCAGCTGTAGATCCTCTCTCTGACCGTTGACAGCGCAATCCGATCAAACTGATGATTGACGAAGCGGATCCGTTGCTGGCTGCCACGTACTCCCAGGTGCAAATTACGATCACGCGTACGTGGCTAGTGTCCCCCGTTTAAATACACCACCATATCAACGGCACTAGGATCCGAGGATCTCTCCCTTCACTGCCTCGACGCGAAACCAAAAAAAACTCCAAGCTTGACCAGTACGCGCGGCTCGGTATGGTCGCGCCAACTAACATGATTACCCAATGATGCAACTGTCCCTAAACGAAAGGTGCCATCGCCACACGTCCCGTCCGTGGCAGGCGAGGCGAGGGCGGGAGCTGTAGTCCGGCTCACACGAGATGCCGGCGTCCGTGGAGCGATCGCCACATGGTCGCACGTACGGGGCATCACCGCCTCACATGGGACGCCGGGACGGGAGAAGCTGGGGGAGTAGCGAGCAAGCAACGCACGCATGGCGTGCAGCTCAGCGCGCGCGCTCGGGCGCCATGCATGCACGGGCACGTGCGTGGGGCAGGTGGAACTTGACTTGTTATCCGTGGGGAAAGTTCAACGGTGATGAGTGATCCGTGGCCGAACGGATAGATAACGATTCGATTCGGTCGTGCATGGCATGGCTGCGCTGGGGACGCGCCACGTCGCGCGACGTGTCCTGCCTGCTGGAGACGTCCGGGAGCGTGTATGTCCATGTAGCCCTTCCTTCGGCTGGAGACGTGCATGTACATGTACTCCATCCGATTGTCCAAGTTCAATCCGTTGGATGGTGTTTCGGGCGACGAGATACGTAAGGGTCATCCGTGACGCATTAGTCACCCACACACAACTCGACGGATCCGCACCACGACTCGATCGGGCCGCCAGGTGCGGACGTGCCTCGCCGTCCGGACGCACGCGGCAGTCTCGTGTAATGCTCCCTCGACGACGCCCGCCAGCGCCTGCCGGCGGCCGTCACGTCCAGCCGTGTCGCCTCACCGTCGTCCACGCGCGGCGTGCTGCCGTACTATATGAAACCAATAATTGGCCTGCTTAATCAACCGCCTCGACCTCGATGCAACAAGTGGTACTCTACGTACGCGCGCCTTGCTAATTAAGCAAGGCACCCGTCGTGATCCTAACCAAACCCATCAGTGACGACGTCCTCCTCCGTAATCTTAATCTTAACCACGCACGCCCCCGGCGATTAGCTAGTAGCACACCTGTTGCACGCGCACGGGTTCGCGGTGATGTGTTGTCTTGCATGCCGAACGAGGACGATCGAGAATCCGATCCGGGGAAATCAGGACCCGGGGTTTATCTTGTGCTCCGACATGGAAAAGCAGGTCGAGGACGAGGAGGAGGAGCACGGCATAAAGCCAAGAGGTGGACGCAGAGAGAGAGAGAGAGAGAAGAAAAGGTGACAGCCGGACGGATGAGGCTCCCGCTCCCGGCGGCAAGAATGTCAATGATTGGGGAGGGCGGATGCTGTCGGGGCCGCGCCGGGCAGGCCGCGCCCCACCCGCCCACGTGACCCTCCCCGCTTTCCCGGGCCCCGCTCCACGTGACGCTGTCCCCCTAGCCTGCCTGTCTCTCCCGCTCTGGCTTCGGTACTTTTCCTGGAGTCGATCGACGCGAAGCGGGCGCAATCATCAGGGTGGGCCGTGCAGTGCCGAGATCCGATCATGAACCCGTTCATTCATCACCCTCATCATCATTGACGCCGATGATGACGACGATGGGAGCAGCGCGCCGGAGACACCGCCACGGCCCCCCTGCTCCTGCCGGGTCCCCCAACCGTCCCCAACTCCGAGCCGGGTGCATCAGAGTTCGTCGGTGCGTCAGGAGTTGGAACTTGGTTCGACGGACATCTTGCGGTATTTCCTCGCAAATCAGTACTCCGTAGTAGTACTAGTGTGCTACTAGTGGGTTGAATTTGGTTAAACGGTGGCTAGTGAATCATACGAATAGTACTGCTCCGTGTACAGGCGCCTCGAGGAATCGACAACTTTTTGACGTTTTTATTCGAGCCCCAAGTGGCCAGGAAAAATACCCGCTTTTTGTGGAAAGTGGAAGAATCAAGCGACGCACGCGCCAAGTCAAAAACTCCGGATGAAGACTTTGTTCGGATATCTATGAATCTAGAGTGAATACAAAGACTCAGCTCTGGGCCGCGGCCTATAAATCAACTTATAGCTCACAGAGGGATTTATCACATCAAACTATTGGAGAATATCTCGACTCCAAGGGTTGAGGATGCGAGCACAACGGTTCGATCATCGAAGGGTCAGGAACACGTAACGACAAGACTTAACCAGCCAACGGCTAAAAGTCAATACTTCTGTCCGACCCTCAGAGGTCGAGCACCGCTTTAAGAGTCAACTTCTGACAAGCGCTGAGATCCTTGATAACGTACAGTAAAAAATAAAGCAACCAGACGATCGGTAAAGCATTTTGACAGACAGTAAAGCAAAACAGAAAAATGTCTTCGGTCCCCTACGACTAGACAAAGGACAATCGATAGACACCGACAGCCTGCTTTGACGCCAGCGGGCGTCAAAGGATCAACTTTGACGATGATCGTGGCCCCCACCGGTCAAAGAGCCCGTAGGTTATGTAGATGCTAAGTTTGTAAAGGGTACCGGAAGCCTTATACAACAAGTCAGTAAGTTCGAACAGTCCATTGTAATCACATCTACATACGCGTGCTAGAGTTTTGACTCTAGCCAAGACCTTACCGTCATTGTACTCGTGTTCTCCTTTCTCTTTGGACGTAGCGTATTACACCTCGCTGACACCTCGAGTTTTTTTAAGATTAGGTCACTGAAGAACGCATCGTATCTCTTTTTTATTACGTAAATTTTACGGTGTCGGTCCTCAGAACACCGATAAGAGAGTAAGAGAACATCTGCTGATGCTGAAGATCCAATTTTTTTTTCAGCCCTGGCCGTACGGGCAGGGGCTGCCTGACACAGAGAACTCGAACGCAGACACGATAACACGAACGGATGCTGCTGATTTCGACGTTCCTCAAATTGTGGGGATCCTTTTTCGCACCAGCATTTATTCTAGGACCACTAATAATAGCAGGAGTACGAGTACTACCTGTAATACTAGTCCCAAAACTGTGGCCAAGGTCCCGGTTGGACTTTGAAACCCTGCACCGTGCCCTCTGCACCGGCGGCGGTCCAACCGTACCCCGGGCTTTCGGTGGCAACGGTCACCCCCACTGACCCGGTCCGTCCTCCACTCCTCTGGAGATGGATGGGTAGATGATGCCCGGTTTGGACGGGCACGACGACAAGGCCCCGCCGATCCGGCGCCCGCGTGCGACAGGACTGGAGGAGCAGCAAGCATCGCCATCACGGCGTCATGATCCTCGGAGGCCGAGCAGCCGTGGGTGGGACAAGTCAAACGGCGAAGCGCTACCTGGATGGTGAGCCCGGCGGCCACGCCACGGCCAAGTTAACCCAACTCGTCGATGCTCTCCGTTCCTCCCGCTATTGTGATATTTTGACCTTTCCTCAGCCCCACAAAAATATCCCTTTCATTTCTTCTTTGATTTATCGCGCCAAACTAATCTCTCTCTCTCTCTCTCTCGTGCGCTCTTTAAAAGCAACGCCACCTCCGCCCTTCCTCCTCATTGCCTGCCACACACACCAAGGTTGGTCCATCCGCAGTTTCCTCCTCTGGGAAGGTTGAAGGAACGCAAAATCAAGGAACCATCCGTCAGAGATGATGGTTAACGCGAGCAGGGGTGAGGAGCAGTACCACAACCTCGGTCTGGGGCTCAGCCTCAGCCTTGGCATCGCCACCGCGGCGGCTCCGGTCGAGCCACCGCCGCAGCAGCCGCAGCACCAGCAGAAGAGCGCGCTCAGCGTCGCGCCCGTCCCCGCGCAGCAGCCGCGGCAGTGCTGTAACGGCTTCAGTGCCGGGTTCTTCTTCTCCCCGTCCACCGGTGAGTAGCCATTGTATGTCTCTCTCTGCACGACTAAAGCCGGCCGGTGCGCGCATGCATGCATGTTGTTGAGAGATCGACGGCGTGCGTGGTGTTCTGTTCGTCTTCTAACTGATCGAGGTCGCGCGTGCATGCAGGGATCGACCGGTCTTTATTTGAGAGGAAGCCACAGCAGCAGCAGGCTGCGCCTGCGCCTGCGGCGGCGTGCCACGGCCACGAGATGCCGTTCCTGCGGGGGATCGACGTGAACCGCGCGCCGGCCGGGGAGATCAGCCGGAGGGGCAGCTGCAGCGAGGACGAGGAGCCCGGCGCGTCGTCGCCCAACAGCACGCTGTCCCGCCTCAGCGGGAAGCGCGGCGCGCCGGCCAGGAGCGGAGGCAGGGAGGGCGACCGCACGCCGAGGGCCGGAGGCGGAGGCAGCGACGACGAGGATAGCGGCGCCGGCGGAGGGTCGCGCAAGAAGCTCCGCTTGTCCAAGGACCAGGCCGCCGTGCTCGAGGAGAGCTTCAAGGAGCACAACACCCTCAACCCTGTACGTACCATTCATTCGTTCGACTCAATCATCGTCAGGACTAAAGTCGAGGCGTCACAAACATCTCGAGGAAAAGAAAACTGATATTCCCCCCTGTATTTTCTTCTCTTGCTCAGAAGCAGAAGGCGGCGCTGGCAAAGCAGCTGAACCTGAAGCCGCGTCAGGTCGAGGTTTGGTTCCAGAACCGCAGAGCAAGGTAATTAAATAACTATTTACTAAACCATTTCCTCTCTTCAATTGAATACGTGCAACCGTTTAGTTAAACATATACTCCTAGCAGATTTGCTAAACCATCCCGTCAAATTATCCAGGACGAAGCTGAAGCAGACCGAAGTGGACTGCGAGTTCCTGAAGCGGTGCTTCGAGTCCCTGACGGAGGAGAACCGGCGGCTGCAGCGGGAGGTGGCGGAGCTGCGCGCCCTCAAGCTC
>BCLG01001228.1:34256-57133 GCA_001602295.1 Zoysia matrella
GCCGCCCACCACGCTCACCATGTGCCCCGCCTGCGAGCGCGTCGCGGGCTCCTCCGCCGACGGCGGCAGCCCCTGGGGCCCCGCCCCCGCGCGCCCCGTGTTCGTCGATGGCCCGGCCCGTAGGTCGTGACTGGTTATTACCGCAGCGGTTTTCAGTAACAGACACAGCTGGGTCGACGTTCGTGCAGGTGGCTCGGCTAGTCACTGGCGCTTACTATTAGCATCTGTGCCATAGATGTGTTTGCGAAGTATACTGATTAGGGTTGAGCTTTTCTCCTATCCTGTTCATCACAGCAGTCTAGCTACGTAATCTCGGTGTTTCTTTTTTCTTTTCTTTTTTGACATCCTTTGTTTGCAAGTACTTGCTCTATAAAATACTCTTAGGCTGCCGTAGTCTCTTGCTTCCTGTACTCAAAATCTCAAACGAGTGATGCAATGAAATTTAAATTAATGCTTTGCATACACATATGACATGCTTGTTCAAACGCGTTGCTTAATTAAAGTTGGGTTTATCAGTGCTACTCCAGTACAATCATGAGGAAATTCCAACACCCAATCAATCATTGGGTTAGCGCAATGATTATCATGCGCTCGCAAGAAGATGTTGATCGAGTAATGTAACTATGGTCAGCTGTTCTTCTGTGTGCTGGTATAAAGGCGTGACGTCGACGTTGTATCCGATCGAAGAGGAAATCTGCTGCACGCTTCCTTTTTCCCCCTCCACGTGATGTTATCGTAGAATCGTTCTTGACGAGTGACAGGTCTAGAACAAATAAACCCAGGAAGAACGAAGGAACACATACTAGCTGGTTTGGTCCTACGCACGCACGCAGCACGGCGAAAATAGTCGCGCGTTTGTCTATCGCTTGTTAAACGGACAGGAAGGGAAGGAGGTCGGATGGCGCCGTCTGAAATGGGCAGGCAAGCAGGCAGGCAGCCGAAAGTTATCAGCAGGTTTGGGTCAAGTTTCAGCGAGCGAGTCTGCTGTTCTCTGATCTCGTTTCTCCGTTTTGGCGTGTAGCACGCTCAGTCACTGAATCTGGATGAAAAGACCATGAGGCAAGATCATTCAGATATTGAATCCATACCTTTCTTCCAAGATATTCACGTCGTACTTTCTCCGTTCCAAAATATAAGTATTTCTAAGTTTAATCAAAGTTAAATTTTTATCACTTTGATCACTAATAATATATAATTAATAATATTTTATCACATAAAAAATATAATTTTAGATTTATTATTAAATAAATTTTTATAAAAATTATATTTTTAAATTAAAAATTATGTCTTTTTCTAGATATTATAGTACTTCAAAGGGAAAGATTACATCCATTCTATCTTCCAACTACTTAAACCCCCTGATTAATTCAAACAAGACCCACGTCGAATCCCTACGCTTCAAACAGGGAATGATTGATTGCGCATAAATTAAGCAGCAAACTAAAGATTAGTATGAGTACTTAAATTCCCGCATCGCTCGTCGCCAGGATTAAACAATCAGGGAGTAGCTTAGAAGGAGGCGCAGGTAGTGCGAGCACCACGATGCTCGGCAACGCAATCTTGGTTAGATCCGGGCATGCGCCTGGTCAGTGGTCACCAGCCCCTGATGGCCGCCTAACGATAATCTTAGCGGAAGTAAACAACGCCAACCTAATCAGGTAATCATCGCCCGACACCCCATGTGCTGCCTGCCAGTAAACAACGCGCTCCGTGCACACGCGTACCCGGTCTCCCGTCTCGCCGTGTGCCCTAATCATTCGCCGGTGCCGGGGACGGACAGGATCCGCCGGTGTTTGACCCGGGAGCCCACGCGGCGGGCCTCACCTTGAACTCCGGGGTAGAGTGAAGTTGGTGGTGGCCAGGGCACGGAGCTCTGGCTAGGAAATGCGTGGTGGCCTCGGGGGACAGCCGGCGCCCTCGTCCCCGGCATTTGCGCGCGCTCTGCTGGACTTTTTCCGCGCCGAGGGCTTCTAGGATGAGTGACTATGGTGGCCGTAGCTCGTAGGAGCGTTAGTTTTCTGGTTCGGCTGTGCATTGTGTCGCGTTTTGTGCTGCCTGCACTAAGTCCCTGGTTACAAAAGGCTGCAGACTAGTGGTGGTGGTGGTTACACCGCTTTCTCTAGCATTTCTTTGTTCTTTCAAAACATGCAGAACGGAGGAACACAAGGATGATGATGCCAATCTTAGTCTGTAGGTGTAGCAGGGATTTTCGCGTCGACTCCTACTTGATCTTCTCGATACTTGAGTATCTAATCTTAGCCTCGATGACTAAATTGTTGGGTTCGGAGTACAGATTCAGATCATATGGAAGAAAAGTTTGCGAGTTCTAGAACGATGCTCCTATCTTCCGGGACACGTTTCAAAAGTTCTGAATTTGTTCGCAGTCCTGAACCATGACAGCTCCGAAATATTCTGGAGGCAACTTCAAAGGTACTACCTCGTAAAACTTTCTCTTTCACCAATAATATTTATAGATTTAATTAAATTAAAAATCTAATATTTATATTTTTAAATTCATCAAAAAAATAATTTTATAATATATAGAATTTATATTATTAATTTAATTAAATTTATCAAAATTATTGGTCAAAGTTGTAGTCAATAAAAAGTTAAAAATAAACTTGTATTGAAACAAATGGAGTAGTCGGAATATATCATGTTTTGCGCAGCATAAGTAGTTGGCAGCTTAAGAAGCTGCAGGACTATCTCCCTAGATGCAAACGCGCATAAGACAAAATATTTTCTCTCAGCAACCTCTCTCGTCCAGAACACACCGAACAAAGCAGGCCTGGAACAGACTAGGATGCTAAGCAGTCTGCACTGGACTGCATGTTCGCTGACACTGTGGTCCTATTTGGTAAAGTTTATTTTTAATTTTCTCATAGAAATAAATAAAAATTATATTAAACAGTAAATTTATTTTACAGCTTATTAGTTCAATAAAATAAAATTAAACAGTAATTTATTTTTTAGCTGCCCTTCATTAGCTTAAAAAATTAAACTATTTTTTTTTATTAAAGTCCAACTGTAGCAAACAAGCCTATATGGACCAGACGGTGCGGACTTCTCAAAGATACCCTAGGATTACAAACGGTGTAGATACTGCACTCGAATTAACAAATCTTGTGTTTGATTGTGCTTGGGGCATATCCGTATTATATTTGAGAAATTGTATGCAAAATGGTTATAAATGGAGGACTTCTAGAAGGCCATAAGTATTTCTTATTTCCTATAAGGTTCCAATATTATATTATTATGAGTATATTATTCTTAGAATTTGTTCTTTGTTGCGTTTCTTTTCTTTAGGGCAATTTGCTCGCCAAGGCATGCCGTTGCGGCCGTTATACACTGGATTGCCTTTTTGAGTATGAAGCATCATTGCACTCATCTATGTACTGTACAATGTAAAGTCAGAAGCCAGTCATCAGTTTTTTAAAACTCGTTTAGCGATATAAAATTTTAAATTAGTTTATCTAACTGAACATACAATAACATTCAATTATTAGGACATAAGAATTGCTGCGATCATCGGCAATTGTCACAAGCAGGCCGCAGGGGCTTAGTTGCGTTGCATCCCGCGTGGACGAGGAGTGGAGGCGGTGGCGAAACCACGATCGAATTAATTGATCGTTTGATCGACGGAGGTTCCCAGAACATAACCTGCAAGATCATACTCCTACAGTTTTGTTTTAGCAAGATGATACAGATGGGTGTCGGCCCTTTGATGCCTTCGTATTTGGGCTGGCTGGAATTCTAAAAATTACTACCGTAGAAGGCCGGGTTTAGAATAAAAGGCCGTGCTACATACATGTGTCAAGATCGATGCCCCTTGTTTTCAGGGGCCCGGTCCAAGTCAAAAAATTGTCATCTTCAGAAGTCCGCTTCTCATTCATAGTCAAGAACAAATTTAGGTCTTGGAAATCGTACTCTTCTATTTGCGCACAATACTATACTGACAATATATATAAACAAAGCAAACTATACAGAGAAAACAGTAGCATCATAGTAAAGAAAGTCTATTAACATAAAGCATACTCCATCTATTCCTAAATTGTTGTCGTTGACTTCTAACATCAACTTTAGCCATTCGTCTTATTTAAAAGATTAATTCAAATCTAAAAACTTATAAGTTGTGATTCAAATAACTTTAATAATAAAGCAAAGAGAGATTTATCAACAGGGCACCGCGCTTGTGACAGTTAGTCTGAGACACACCACTCGATTGAATTATGTCTGCAGCACACTGCAATTTTGAGTCTCTAAGACACCGCAGAGAATATTCTAAAAATATTTTATAGTAAAATGACAACACTGCTCCTTGTGTTCCACGAGGACTATTTCTTTTCTGCGGGGCTTCAGTTGACTGCAGCAAGCATGCATGGCAGCAGCTTTGGTCGTGCTCATCTTGCTCGTAAGGAGGGTTGAAAATAGACGGAAACGAGTGGAAAAACATCTCAACCATTTTCACTTTTGTATTTATAACACCGGACTGTAGCGAAAACGGAAAAGTTAGAAACAAAAACGAAAAGATAAATATAGAGTTTCAGAAACAAAACAAAACGGTCAATAACAGAAAAAAAATGTCAAAAATATGAATAAAATAAATATCAAATATTCACTATATGGTGCAAGTGTTACAATATACTATATAATACAAGTTGTAATTAAATTCACAACATACAACCCAACAACATAAGCCAACAAGAGGTTGTTTGATTCATAACTTTTAATTTTTATTTTTCATAAAACATGCTCAAATATACTATTTTCATATTTGGGTAAAACGGTAAAAAAGGAAAAATTCTGCTAGAAACGAAATTCCGCTAAAATGGTTGAAAAAAAGGCTATAGTTTTCATTTTTTTCTACCTATCTGAAAATGGTACGGGAAAACAGTAAACAAAACTCGATCGAAATGAGAAATTTCTGTACCGTTTTCAACCCTACCTGTCTGCCCTCGTCATTGCCGTGGAGTCCCAGTGCATCACCTAGCTAGGAGGGTACCACGGGCAGCGTGGTCATTTTAGCATGGAATATTCTTGAAGTTTTCTAGAGACAAATATTTAAAACTAGATGATTACTCGACGCGTTACCGCGGGAATTTATAACAGTGATGATGATTTAGGTAGGATGAAGAAAAGCTCAAAGGAAATAAACATAATGAATGAAAAAATTAAAACATATGAGAACTATTTAATACTACATCTGTCATAAAATAAGTATTCGTTTTTGTTCGTGTCATCTAGTTTTGATCAATGATTTTTACAGATTTAGTTAACTTTAAAAACCTAGTATTTGTACTTTTAAATTTTTCATAAAAAATAATTTCATAATATATATTTTTATATATTAAAAATAATTTATATTTATAAAAATTATTAGTCAAACACAAGTTTGATCAAACCCAGATGAATACTTATTCTAGGACGGAGGGAGTAGATATGGAAATTAATCATATTTGCTTGAGATTTTAAAGTTTTTCGAGCTGCGTTTATTAATGAAAAATGAACGAAATATCTAATTATCATCAGTAGATTGGCCAAGTTGCAAGGTCTAAAAGCTCCCAGTTAAGATTTAAAAAAAATAATAGTAGTAGCTAACTCAAAACAACACTTTAATAAAGTCGAGCTTGTTAACCTTAGTACTCTCCTTCAGTGGCAAAATTTTCTAAATAACTCTTGAGAGCACGCAGTAGAGCAAAATGCATCCAATCAATTAAAGTATTCACATGCGTGCCCTGCAATACCACCACAAATGATTTTCGGAGGAAGCGAGATGAGGAACAGCTCCTTGGTAAATGACCTCTCATGCAGGAGCCAGACCACTAAAAGGTTGAGAACAGGGATACTCCACTACAAGAAATGTATTGATCTATGATGATCATGTTTCATCATAGATTGATAAAAAATCATTAAAAATAGTTTTTGTCACGAAAAGTAGTTTTGTCACGTATCTCGCGTCATCCCCACTGAAAAGAATTCAAGTGTAAGAAACACTGACCATGTTTGATTGTGAAATTTAATTGGAAAAAGTAACTAAAAGAGTGTGGGAAAAATCTGAAGGAAAGGACACATCATGGTGCAGGCACAGAACTATGCACATCACCTTCTCCCATACTTCAAGCGAAAAGTTTAACTTGTAATGTAGCATCATGGCTTACCATTGCACTAACAGGATGTGGTGTTACAGATCAAACAAGCACGATATAGAAAAAGTTGATATTTCTTTACAGTAGCCACGGAGCTCTTCAGTATTAATAAAAAGTTACTTCCTCCGTTTTTAAATTGAAGTCGTCGTTGACTTTTAATCTTAAATTTGACCGTTTGTTTTATTAAAAAAATTAATTTAAATATGAAAAATTTTAAGTTATAATTTAAATAGTTTTAATGATAAATCAAATTATAATAAAATATATAATATTTATTAAAAATTTTTGAATAAAACAAAAGTTAAAAGTCAACCATATTAAAAATGAAGGAAGTATTCAAAAACAATTAGTAGAATAATTTGTAGTGCAAAGGAATAACACGTAACACAAAAGCTAACCAGCCAAGGTATATGAGAAGACCACAAGAAACAAGCTAACAAGTTGAGGTAGCAGATTGCAGGGGGCAGGAGGCGACGCGGTGGCTCATGGGACGGATGCAGCTGCCAGTGAAGGGAAGGGGACTAGGGGTGGTAAGGCCACGGGCGCGACCGGCCAGGCAGCCATAGAGAGGGAGGGCAGGGGCTGACTGGGGAGGAAGGGCGGCAGGCGTTGAGGGGGAGGGCAGCGGGCCAACAAGGCAACAATGGAGAATACTGTGGGGTAGGGAGGGCGGCGCCGCAGGCTGTCGAGGTGAAGTCCGGCGGCGACAGTGGCTGTCGAGGTTGAGGGCGGGGCAGGTGGCCATCGAGGAGAGGGAGGCGTGCGAGAGGGGCGGTGCCGCAGCTCGCCGGCCACGGAGGGGGAGGAGAGGAGGGGAGGGTGAGGGAAGGGAAGGGATGCCGCCAGGGGCGGTGGCGCAGCTCGCAGCCATGGAGGTGGCGGCGTAGGTTTTGACTTGAGGTAGATTTCCTTTTTTTTATCGGAAGCAGGTTTCCTTGGGCGGAGCCGGCTAGACAATTTGAAATGGGGTGGGGGGGAAGGAGGGGTGGGTTGGCCGGCTGAATTGTTATGGCGCACGGTAATCTTTTTGTTTTATCATTTTCTTAATATTTTATAAATTAGTTTAATCTTGAAAATTTTGTTAGTCTCTCAGAGTTATAAAACAGGGCAAATGAAAACTTCAGATTAAAAAAAATCTATTTTTCCAAAATCTCATAATTTAGTCTCAAAGTAGGAACAACCACGCAATTATCCAAAAATTATAATGTTGGAGTGTCTGAAAATAGATTTCAAAAGGAAAAAATGATGGAGGTTTTTTCTATGCAATAGATACTATAGAAACTAAAGAAAATTAAATTAAAGCCATGTGCAAATTATGCTATATTTTTTATCAACCACTCTTGTTAAATACAATATCAAATCCGTCATGAATTTGTTGTAGTGTTTATTGAAAGTGATTTCAATTGAATTCCATGTGTTTCATTTTTCTCATATATTAGAAGAACGAAGGTCAAAAAATTGTGACGATTTCTCTTTATTCACTCTATGACGAATATCAGAGGTTCGTCACCGAAACTGGACCCAAATCTAGTTCATTCTCAAATCTATGATGAAATTTACAAATCGTCATATCTATAACCTTTTTATGACGGTTTTTCTAAACGTCATCCAAAATCTATCGTGCATTAAAGGATTTCTTGTAGTGCTCCTCTAATCCAAACTATGAGATAACGGCAGCACCCTCTCGACCGCAGCAATCTACAAATCCTAAGAGACAGAGCGACACCGGGCGCTCCCGTTCGCTCGACGAAGCTTCGTTCTAGACCACGGCGGCGTTATGGCGGCCTCCGCCTCCGCCTCCGCCTCGGTGATGCTCATGGTGGCTGCAACCTCCATCTCAACCACTTGTGCAATTACCTTCGTCTGCCGCAGGGATCTGAACTGAGGCGTGGGCACTGGGTTGGGCCTCCGCTTCTCCTTCGCTAGCATTTCGGGCTTGGCCTCCCTATCAGACGACCCGCCCGCAGCCGCGACCACCAGGACAATGCTATCACCCGACACCTGCTACGTGGGGGACTCCTCCTCGTCGGGGAGGGTGGCTAGGGAGAGCGCTCCACCATTGGTGACAGGGTGGGGGTTGTGCCAGCCGCCTGCCTTGTTTCTTGAACTCCACTGGGGTGGTGCCGCCGCGTATCAAGCAGGAGAGTGTGTGTGGATCGAGAAAGAGGGAGGGAGGGTCAGATTGAGCAAAAGTGAAAGGGAGACGGAGATTAAATGGAGGATGGCAGCGGGAAGTGTGGGTCATCCGCTGTGTAAGAGGCACGGTAAACGTAACGTGCCCACTGACATAATCCGTCCGCAGGCCATCCAACGGCAGTGGTTGGGCTCTATTTTTTTCATTGTTTATAATTCGAATAAGACTATTTCTTTTACTAATTTTTAGGCATCTAAAATTTATGTCAAATTTTTTAATGGAATTACAAAGCTGCAAGCAACAATTTTAACTAAAAAAGTATAAAAGTTCTATATAATTTGAATTAAAATTCTTCCCAGATTTATTTTGATTCAAATTCAACATAATTCATGTGAAATTCCTACAAAATTCTTCTCAGATTAAACTGCTTCCTATAAAATTTTTGTGTAATTTATGTGAAATTTCTGCCTTTCAAAGAGACTTAATTTTATTGAAAGTAGAAACAGTAAAAAAACACGGAGCCAAACGGCTGATGGACCGGCGAAAGGTCAACGCCGGTGGGCATGTCACGTTTGCCGTGCCAAACCGCTGATGGACCGGCGAAAGGCCAATGCCGGTGGGCATGTCACGTTTGCCGTGCCTCATGCACGGCAGATGACACCATTTCGCCTGTGGGAGGCGAAGAGGAAAGGTACAAAAGAAAGAAGTTAAATAAAAAGGTATAAAATAAATAGTTAAGATTAATTAGAACTTTATAAATAAACGGTGCAAACAAAAAAAATGATGTGACTCGATAAGTATTCAGCTTTGATAGTTAGTGAGTTATATAAATATAGATATTATAGATTGCAATGTCCTGCACTCAAAATTTAATCAGACGGTGTGACTTTAATCAACCGGCACAAGTATGATATCCTATAGACAAATTTTACTAAAGCAAATTATAACAAACTATATGATATTAAAATTGATGAACATACAGAATCGTAATGACATACTCCCACTTTTTCTAAATTGATGAATATCTGTAGTTTGTTATAAATAAGTATTTCAATATAAACAATCATAATGACAAATTTCGGTAGCGCAAGAGAGTTCGTATAAATAAGTATTTCAATTATAGTGGTTTTCTTTTAAGAAAACCGAGTTTTTCAGAATTAACATAATTAAAAAATTCTCCCGGCCAATGCCACTCGGTGCCTGTGCATGTCCGAATTAAAAACAAAGCCAGATACATGGAATAAAAAGAAAAAACTTGGACCGGCAAATATGAAAAAATAAAAAAGACCAAAGTAAGCAAAAAGAACAAAACAAGTGAACCTGCATAATAAGAAAGAAGAAAATGTGCATCTTATAACAGTCACTAACCTCTTACAAGAATATGAGGGATACTGCAAGAAGAATATCAAGAATATGAATCACTTATGTGGACACATTTTTCTTAACCAAGTAACGGAATTTTATTTTATTTTGTAATTATATTGTTGGGTTGTCTCTGTTTTTTCAGAGTTCAAGTGTTTTACCACGTCAGTTTGCGTCGAGTTGCCTTGAGTCTCATTACGCATTTAGGTGGCTATAAGATTAAGATAAAAGAGGGAGACGAGGCAAGATTGGTTGAGGCGCCATTCTGTAGCGTGGGTCCCAGAGCTGAGGTGGTCGTTGTCGGAGGACCCCAAACCCAAAGTGCCGGTCATCGTCCCTTTTCGGATTTCTGCCATAAGAGCCAAAGTCTGCGCCCGTCCTATATAAAATGACTTAGGGTTCCTGTGTAACGCAGGAATTTTATAGGAACTGTGATAGAAAATTTACAAAAAATAGTTCAATTCCATAGAAAAACGCAGGATTCAGAAAAAAAATTCTTCATTTCAAATGAGACCTAATTTGGAACGGAGAGAGTAATATAGTGCGGTGTGGAGACAGTGATGTGTCGGGGAAGGTGAGGAGGTGCTGATGGCGTGGAGTAAATGGATTGAGCGCCCTTCCCCCCCCCCCCCCTTATTTCCTGTGCACCGTCGCTGTCAACATGTTCATCATCTGGCTCTGGAACCGCATCTTCGCCATCCTCAACTCCTCCAATGCACCCCCGCAACTGCCTCCGCCTCCACCACCGAATGGCGGCAACAAGGACGGCGGCTACAATTGGAAGGCGCCTTCACCTCCACCACTGATCGGCGGCAATGATGTGGAGGCACCAGCGCCTCCAGCTCCGCCTCTGTCGCCAATGCACTGGATTGTGCAGCACGGCGGCGGCGACCAAGACGTGGTGGAGGATCCTCCTCCTCCTCCACTGAATGTTCTGTAGTGGATTATGCAGAATGGCAGTTAAGGCTGCGGCGAGGACCTTGGTAGCGACGACAGCAGAGAGGAGGTTGGCGGCGACGACAGCGGCGAGGAGGTTGGTGGTGACGACAGCGGCGATTCCATGACCATGGAAATTGGGGATGTCTCAAGCAAGGAGGTGGAATTGGCGGCGTCCTGCTCCTTCACCGGCGGCAGCCAGGCGACGGGTTCTGGTTCCGCATAGGAGCGAGTGCAAGTGGAGAGAAGGCTAGAAGCGGAGAGAGAGAGTTGTGTGACTGTGTGAGAGTGATTGTAAATAGTTATGTATTGAACTCGATTTGAGTATAATTAATTAACTAATCTCACTTTTAGTGTCTGACGTGACATTCTGTGGTACTAATATGTGGCTGTGTTGCTTCTTGGGTGGGCATTTCGTACTTGAGATCCCTTTGTACCTTGGTGGGGCGAGCTGGGAGGGCGAGGAAAAGGGGCAGCGAGGGATCCGTCGATTTGATCCCTAACCTCCCCATTGGGGCCTCTCTCTTCCCCAAATCGATCGGTTTGGGGATTTTTCCATTTTTTTTTCCTGAGAATCATTCTTTTCGAGACTTTGATTGGATTGGACTGGGTTAAGCTCGAGAGCCATGCAAATCGAGGAGTTTCTTTGCGAATTGGGGGGAGGAAGAGACGGCGAGAAGGAGCTATCGGGGTCATATACCTCAGTATCTACGGTCTAAGATTACTCGATGACCCAGCTATGGAATATGGCCTACCCACGACTACCGACCCATGTTTTTCGTGGGTCGAGAGAAAATTCTCAGAAGATTCCACCAAGCCCAGCTCCAAAGGTCGGGCACATCTAAAGACAGAAGCCACCTCGACCCTTGAGGGTCAGGGGCTGCGTAACGACAAGGCTCGACCACCCGACGGCCGAGTAACTGACTTACCTTTCCGCTGACTTATCTTTCCGCTTCTGGGTCGAGCAATCATCCCGCGACAGGCCTCTGTTGATACAGAGATTTTTAGAGATTTCTGATACTGTACAGCAGCGGCAAGAAGGTAAAACAAACAATAAAGCTACCTTTGTACCTAGACGCAATAAAAGAAGCTGATGAGGACACCTGGCGCCAGAGGACCGTTAGGCGCCAGAGGACTGCCATTTTGTCGAAGGATCATTCTCAAAGATACCGACGACCCCACTCGTGAGAGGTTGCCCAATTCCGTGGGTGTCAAGCCAAAGTTGCGGCCCATCCGTTAAAGACCCATCTATCTCACCATGGTGTTGTAACTCTGGTTCGGCCTCTATATAAAAACCTGTCGAGAATCCTCCGTACAATAGGTTTAACAAGTTCTCTAGGTTCTTCAAGTTACCATATATATTCACATAAGTGTATTAAGAACTCTGCTCGTGCGAGAGCCTTTTCGTCATTGTATATCCATCAATTATATAGAAGTTCATCATCTCTACTCTATGAACATACAATATTACACCATCAAATAACTCGAATCAAATTATATTTTTTTATTTCGTTGACTAAACATTTCCATAAAAAAGAAGTGCACCTTACCCCGTCCGTATAAATCGTCCTGTGCCCGTGAGTGAAACGCTGACAGGGCCAGCGGCCGATTCTTGACGAGTGCGGCGGCGCGGGAGCAGTGAAGGGCGAGGAAGAGGAGGGCGGTGTGGTGATGCGGGTGGCCGTGGACGCCAAGCGCGCGGCGGCGGGCGTCGGCCAGCGGCTGCTGTTCTACCCGACGCTGGTATACAACGTCGTGAGGAACCGGTTCGAGGCGCACTCCCAACCAAGGTAACAAAAATTAGATTTAGGGCTACGAAACTATGATGATTCTTTCTTCTGGCATTCGCTTTGTTATTTTATTCATGTCTTTTTTTTCCATGCTCAAAAGTTAGGAACCAGTGAGACTTCTGATTACCCGTGTTACTCTTTCAGTTCGTGATGAAAATAGGGCACAGGGCATGGTGGGGGATATGGGAGAGGCTCTTTCACATCCCACACCCCTTCATCTGGTGTCGGAAGCTCGCTCAGCTCGTGCACACAAACTGAAGCCTTCTTCGGCAAATTATCAGGCCTAACACAGTAGACGCAGACACTGTCTAGGGCAATTTTGTCCTGGTGTGTCTGTTAACGATGCGAGTAAAGCCCCCTTTCCCCGTCAATTATCCCTGATGTCATCTTATTGTTCTTCTGATTATTTTCCAATATATAAAATCTCTGAATGAAAAAGATACAGTGGGAGCCCCATTTCTCAAGGATATCCTTCCTAGCACAAGCATGGTACGTACAGTACAGAAATACTGAACAACGGTAAGAATCACTGATTTTGTACACCCTACTGCTTTCTTTACGTTCTGACCCTTTGGGTATGGTGATCGAGAAGTTACATTATTTGTCAACTGATGTTGTAACACCACCATTTACAAATATTGACTACGATTGACGTTACTAATGTTTTTGAACTCGTGATTTACAGGTTCTCGCTTCTGTATTCGCTTATGGATATTATTAGTACTGAGAAATCTATCATAGGTGAACAGGGACAACGATGAGGTTAACCTTGTGATTTGAATTTTTCCTCAAATCATCTACTAAACACTGGCAATGTAAGTCACCAAATTACTTTACTGTTATACTGAACTTTGATTCTACTTATTTCAGAGTCATGAACCTTTTTTTCTTTCACGAGAAAGGGATGACACAGAGATATCACACTAATATGCAGCTCTCAGGCACATGAGACTATTCTAACCGTTCTGCTAAACGAGCCATATACTGTACTGCTAGCTCAATTTTTTTTTTCATGCTGCCGGTTCTGTAAAAAGAAAACTCTGCTTTGGCAGGAAGGTGCGCGCTGAAGCCTCTGATCTGCACTCTCTAAACTAGGTCTTCTCCTCTAAATATTTATTCTGAAGCTGATTATTCTGCTGATATTTGTTATACATACGATGTGCAAGGTATGTATGCCCTCCCAAGGCAATAGCTAAGTTGAAGAAGCAAGTTAAGTGCACCAAAGAAATTCTGAGTGCAAATACTGCTGCTCTGATTTCAGTAGGAATTTTGTTATTTACCTTGAAGTTTCCCTTTCGAAATTGCTATTTGTTGTGGCGTATGGTGGACGCCACAACACACTGCCCAATAGCGGCGGCCAGTTATTTAGGGTTTGTTAGCTTAAAAATTAGGTTATTCAGAGTTTGTTAGTTAAAAATTTGGTTGTTTAGGGTTTGTTTAGCTCTGCTCTCTATATAAAGCAAGCAGGAGATACATTAAGGGCAAGCAGAAAAGAAGTTGATCTTTTCACTGAGGAAAGATTACCTTCAGTTGCAGACGTGGCCGAGAACATGTCCCAGCCCGGTGGATCCTCTACCACAATAATTGGTATTCAGAGACCAACACCGACGCATCGCCTCAATGGCCGACGCCATCGATTCTGTGGCCACCACCACAACATCTTCAATGCTCGATCTCCTCATCGCCATGATGAAGAACATTTGTTAGGAGGCGAGTTCCGCATAGGGCGAGCGAGGACATGAACATCGCATTACAGCGATAGAGATGGGCCAGATCGCACTGTCACATGCAGTGCCATCACCGGCCGACGTGGAGGTGCCGGCATCACACATGAAGACAAAAATCATCATGGCTATGGTGTCGCCTCTAATAATCAGCACCATCACCGATCCAGACATCTCTTCAACCATCAGGGCCGATCTGTGCAGATCGATTCTGGATGTCCCTATCAAGACGTCAGCACCATCTACACCTGCAGTTCTCCTCACACTGGCAATTTCACAAAGCAGTAGATCCCTTGATTCTCTCGTGGCCAGGCAATCATTGTCTTTGTTCTTCAGTGAGCGCTCAATACCGAGCTACGGACTAGACCAGCCCTCCATAAGCGCTGCTGGGGGCGTTCTGTGGGTTGACAGCTCACTTCTCGGATGTTTATAGCCCTGGCCTGGATGGGTGATCCATTGAGTAGGCGGCAGCCTCCTCTGGTTCTCTAGATTTCAGCCGCTATTGGTTAAGATTAATTTTTCAAGCCGAGATGTAAAAAGTTTAATTAGTGTTATAGTTCGAGGACGAGCTGTCTTTGAGGGAGGGGAGTAGTGTTGTGACGTATGGTGGACTTCACAACATCTTGCCCAATAGCGGCAATCAGTTAGTTAGGGTTTGTTAGCTTAAAAATTGGATTGTTTAGGGTTTGTTAGTTAAAGATTAGGTTTTTAGGGTTTGTTTTAGTCGATTTAGAGTTTGTTTAGCCTTGCTGTCTATATAAAGCACAGGAGATACACTGAGGGCAAGCAGAAAAGAAATTGATCTTTCCACGGAGGTAACGTGTCTCAGCCCGGTGGATCCTCTACCACAATACTATTTTATAAATAAAAACAATGATGGAAGTTTATGTACCAGTATGACATTTTTACATTTTTAGCTGATTTAATGATATTCTAACTACTTCTTTTCATAAATAAAAACAATGATGGAGTATGCTACTTAATTGTGAATTAATCATTTGTCCTCACTTTGTTGGAAATGCTTTTTCCAATTTCTTTTGGGGTAGTAACTAGGACGTGTGTCGTGGTGCCATAACTGTAGCATTACATTGCATTTCTCTATTAGCTCTTCTATTATTTAGCTTACAAAATTCCCTTCCATATATATGAATTTGTATTTCATCTATTCTGCTTTTCCTTTGAATTTCACTTTGCATATTTTGTCTGCAGTAGCAGACAATTTGACGATCTGCACATTAGAGACACCCTGGTCAATCAGACTGATCGGACGCAAGGCTATTATCAAGATGGTTCTGTTTAGTTCTCCACACCCCGTTTTATATTTCTGTCTTCATTTTCCCATTTTATAGCAATGCCAATTTTTATTCTCTGTCCTAAGAAGATTTTTCATAATCAATGATAATTCAGAAAATAGTCAGATGCGTTTATTAGTGCTTTTATGATACTTTATGATATAAGTGCTACAAGATGGCAACAGCAAACACTACGCTTGAATGATATACATTACTACAAACAAGGAGGAGTAACTATTATGAATATAGTGAGATCAGTGATATATTGCTGGCTATGTTCTCAGTAAAACACTCCCCTTGATCAGTGACACATTTCTACTAGCTCAACTTCTCAATAAAGAATCAGTGATCTGGTACTTTATCAGTACATATGCTTTTTGACATGAATTCTTACCAGTTAAGGAAACCTCTGTAATTGTATTTGTTTCCTCGAAATTAATTTTTTTGTGATATCTTATGTAATATCAACATACCCACAGCAACGCGCGGGGGCCATCAGCTAGTTCTTCCTGGATCGGCCTGCCATCACCGTTGTGTACTTGCTAGTTACCTTCACGTCGTTGTCTTCAGCGATTCTTCGACACGCCGGTGGGTATGGCTCTCTGGTGCAAGAAACAAATGGGCGGCGGATACATGACCACCAAAACGCCAAAACACGATAAACCTTAACAAGATGGGTAACCTGGTCGGACTTGGGTGGCGGGCACATGAAGCTGCTTTCTTCTTCTTTTTTTTTTTTTTTGCTAACCTAACTTAATCCAACATTGTCTTCCATCGAAATTCACGTTCACCATCCGACCATCGCCCCCGCATGTGGTAAGTGTGAGAGTCGATTTATGGTTCCACATTTGCTTCATGCTTTCTACAACAACGAAACTAATAACCGGTTGCAATGAATCTCGAGACAATGGATATTTAGCCCAGAACGATAGCATCACCTCTAGGTGTTTGAAGCGGAAAGAAGCATTCATATTTCCTACCACCAGATCATAAAAAACAAATTGATGCCCCCCAAATCCTTCTACTTCAGGCGTCAGTTAGTTGCTACAGTTCAATCCGACAAAATCAGACAATGAGATCATTCATCTTCCGTGCTATCATCAGATGGAGCAGGTTCTTCCTCATGCAGAGCAGGAGCGATTTCAGCACAGCACAAACTCTCACGGTCCTTAAGGAGAAGGCGGCTTCCATCTGAGCTCCATTTCAAGTCGACAATCCGGAAATTTGGCAAGGGGATGTTGACACAGAATGCACCGGATGGTGTCCACATGTACAGGTGGGAGCTCTCCGTGCACAAAGCAAGGCGTGGACAAGTAGGGTCCCAAGCAGCAGCACGGATTGGATCTTTTTGTACAAGAACAGTAGCAAGCTCAAGACGACAGATATCCCATATCCAAAGAGCAGTTGGCATATTGTCATTCCGAGTGAAGAAATAGTGACTGTCGCTACTCCATGAGAGCATACCTGCAACATACTGTAAGGTGAGAAAAGGGTATTTCAAAGCAGAATGCATCTAAGAAATGCATGCTGATACAACAGATAGACAACCTGAATACTTTTCTCCAAGAAATTCAGAAATGAGCAAGAGAAATTATTCGTGTTTGAAAACAGATAAATTTAAATGTTGTAAGAAGTCATCCTGACAAATGAATTGCAGGAAAAATTCACAACATTGTTAGGATAAAAAATAAGATAAGTAATCTGTATGAACATAAATAGAGTACAAGTTCATTATACGACACACCTGTAGCAGTCATCCAGTAATAGAAAACAAAAACAACTGATAATCCATATGAACAAATAGGGAGTGTAGGACACACAGCAAGCATCAGCTCAAGTGGCAAAAGAAAAGAACTAACCGATTCCCTGTTTCGGGTTGGGTTTATCAGTGACTGGTTTCTGTGAAGGTAAGGTGATTGGAACATCCATCACAGAATATTTTACTCTAGAACCTCCTGCCTCTGCGCCATTTTCTAGTAATAAAATGAATGGAAAATTCATTAGATAATTTTTGAACATATGTAAAGAGCAGCTTATAACTTCACTTGAAGGCATTACAACTTATCATTTGGCAAGAATGGTCATTGAAATAGTGTAATAGAAGGACGAAATGTCATGTGTATTGCAGATTGTAACACCAACATGGCCTTGAGATACACTGTTTTCTACTGAGATATGGCATCACGATAAATATGCTTTTCTCTTTATCATAGTCTCATATTGCACAGAACAGACATCTTGTTTTACTATCATCACAATGCAAACAAAAGTGGTAATCTAGTAAGCTGTGCCAATCCCAAGAGAAACAGTTTCATAGAAAAATGTAGTCACAATAAAGCAGTACATGCAAAATGAGCAACAGTGTGTGGGAGGCCTAAGGCCACAGGTGTACTGCAGATCAAAGGAACATAAAATAGCCTCAGCGTATATATGACAGCGACTAACATCAGTTGATAAGAGAACTCATCAAGCAAGGAATGGATAGAACATACAGAAAACAATGGCATGACAAGCACATTAGTAATCTTACCAGAACCATTATCTTGCATGTTACGAGAAAAGCCATCGCTTAGACATAACTCTGACATATCAAGTTGCCAAGGTTCATCAACTTCCTGTGGACAGTATGGTATAGAAAATTTAATACCATTATTAAGATTACAGAAACAGATCTGAATGGTGTAGCTACACTAATATGATTGCTAATGAAAGAAACTAACAGAATTACCTTAAATATAGAAGCATTGCAGGGACTTCGAATAGAAGCTGAATGTGTGAACTCTGCAAAAGTTTTCCAAGTAAGGTGGTTCAAAATCCGCACTGCTTGATCATAGCTGCCCACTGCTAAAAACTGCCCGCATGGTGACCAAGCAACAGTTTTCACACCTAACCCACTTTCATAAGCTAAATACTTGAAAAGGCACCTTCCATCTGGTGAATAAATCAGAACCTGTAACAGGTATGTCCCTCAAAAGATCAGACACATCTTGAACTTGAAGTGTTGGCAAGAGATTAATGGTCAAACTATGAAGCATAATTCAAACGGCTAATACAAAAAATAATCATGTGCATAAAACAATCAGATTGAACAATTTCAGATGTGTCATAGGAGGATAAGTGTGGAATACATTTTAAGGTAAAATTTATAATTCTCTAAGAATAGAAGGGATTACCCTAAAAAAGAATAGAAGAGATAGTAGAACAGGACAAACAAGGTAGCACCTCAATATTAAGAAACTAGAAAGGTTCTCTTGTAAGATAATGACATACTAAAAACTAAAATGATTTCTCATGAATGTATACAATAGAGAACAATTGAATATATGCAAATGAATTGACTACAGTCATGTGCCATAGCACACAAATTGACAATACAAAGTTTCCAAAGAGAAGGCACACACACACACCTTGTATTCAAGAAGTGAATCCCAGACGACAATAGCACTATCATCTGGAGACCATTCAACACCAGCTATGTCTACTGTGTCGACAGCAAAGACACCCATTATTTCCCAGGACTGACATGAGAGCAAATTTATATAATCCTTGCAATCACGCCTAGTGCAGATTGCGGCAAACTTCCCATCCTTGGTAAAAGAGATGCCTCTTGAGGCATGCTTTGGCCACTGAACATGTACACATGCTGTATTCACAAGAGACCACACGGTCAGACGGAGCTGAAACTCTGATGTAGTGAGTATATGACGACTGTCAGGGCTCCAACGAGCATATGCAATCCCAGCAGGGCCTTCATCAATCTTGCAGGTCCAGTCAGGCTGGCTCAGTGACCATGCCTGAACCATGGGCCGTTTGTAAAGTCCACATAAGATATATTCTGAATCCGGCGCCCACTCCACAGAGCTTATTTTGTCCACACATGAAAACAACTGTACCACCTGCATAAGTGAGTTCAAATATAAGTTAACAAGCAAGTCTCATCAAACATCTTAATGTAATGTCTTGATTGAAGTACACTTTGTTAAACCTCATGTACAAATTGAAATTCATCTGTATGACAAATAAGAAACTTGCAGGATGCACATCACAACCATTCTTGAATTTTGAAACATAATACACAGTTCATCATTTGCGTAGACGAATATGAAACATTTAGTGATCATGGACCTTCTCGAATCCAAGCAATCTTTAAATCCTCCTTTCAGGGGTGACTGAAGTAATACTAAAATTTAGAATTACACGGTTTGCAAGCATAATATTGCCGAAGGCTACCTAATACAAACACTAAAATTAGTGACATCCAAATGCACGAATCTAAATCTCAAGCACGCTAACAAGATCATGTATTATCCACGCCCTAAATACCATCCAAATATGCCATGAATTGAGCATAGCAAGGCCTAGTCCTGACCCCCAAGGTTTCGGATCGAGCAAAAATACGCGCAATTCGTGGACCACCATGGTCTAGCAGCACTGGCCGCTGGGTCACATTATCCCAAATCCAGATTCGGCGACTACTCCGGATGAGATGTCCACCCCGCACCCACATTCCTATTTCCGAACACTGAGAAAGGTCTGAAGAAGATAGGAGCTGTCGAGAACCGACGGCGCAGGCACCTTGAGGGAGATGACGTCTCTGACGACGAGCCGGTAGTCGACGGCGATGGCGAGGAAGCGCGCGTCGGGGGAGAAGCAGACAGGACCCGTCTGCTTGTACGCCTCCGAGAAGTCCATCCTTAGCCCAGCTCCTCAGAGCGGGAGGACAAGGTGACGCTTGCTGCCGGCGGCGTGCTCCGGCGAGGTGGGGTTTCAGACTTTTGGGAGGGCTCGGTTTTGGAATTTGAATATGTCGTGGGGGTGGACGGCAAATCACCTTTTAAACGTTCCGAGGAGGTAAAGCAAATGGTTTTAAAACGATTTTTCTACCGCCCGGTCAATTCAAGAAGTTTTCCACGGATGGCCAAAATACGGATGGTTTAGCTTAAGGGCTACCATAATTATCAGGGTTAGAGCTCCTCCGAACGTTTGATTTTTACAAGAATTGAATCAAAGTTTTATATAAATCAATTCAATTATATAGAAAAAATATAAAAAATAAGATTTTTTTTCCATTCTAAATGAGGTCTTTCATGGTTGCCAAACTAAGTGCAACCCCGGAAAGGAGGCGGTAGGCCGTGGAGACGTTGAGTCAGAGATGGCAACGGGCCTTGAGATTCGAAACCGACGTGTTTAAATTAAGGTACGGTATGAAGAAGTTTTTATACTGTAAAAAGGTTTTATTTATCTTCGATATATATCCGATATATAAAAAAAATATTTTTTTATTAGATATAAATATATAAAATATTGTATTCCATAGATTTTTTTTATACTTTTATCTAATGTGTCATATTTAATTTAAATTTGATTGAAGCTAATATTATAAGTCATATTTTAAAACCAAAAGAAGTAATTCAGAGAGGAAAAAAGCTTTGCTTAAACCATTAACTGACTATCACGTTCCAAGTCGACAATTCTAGTTTTTCTGTTAAATTCAATTTTTTGTCAAAATAATAGACTCCACAATTAAAGACGGAAAGAGCATTGTTTTACTGTTATAGAGGCCACGTGCACTCGGAACAGTTGCAACTGATCGGCAGTGATCTGATCTTTCAGCATGTGAGTTACTAGCTACACTTCGTGACCTTTCTATCTAGTGAGCTCCTCTCATCTCAAAGTATGGCGAATCTACAAGCTACTCTCAGCATCTGAAAACAAATACTAGAAGAGTATGTGAAGTAATATTGCTTACTCCCTTTGGTATGATAATTGTTGGTGTTTTGGATAAAATTTAGATCAAATATTGAAAATATAAATTATAAATAACTGTAAAATTATTAAGTTTAAAAATGCAAAAATTATATAAATGTATTTGTTTTAAAAATTTCTTTCATAAAAAATTACATATGTTACTTTTAAATAAAAAATTATAGAAAAATATAAATCAAAAGTTACATCTTATAAACCGTGTCGTTATTCAAAGTCTCAAGAAATATAAAACCGGAAGAAGTATGTCATTTCATTTCTTTTATCGGATTAAAATTTGCATGGTTCTAGACCTTTACCTCTATCCTTTGTCCTTTTGTTTCATATATATAGCAAACATTGTCATACTTAGGTCTTATTTGAAGCATAGGATTTTGACAGGAATCTCGAAACAATTCAATTTTAGAAAAAATGTAAAAATAAAAAAATCATGTTCCAAAGGAGGTATAGGTCTCATTTAAAATGAGGGATTTTTTTTTATTTTCTATTTTTTTGATTGAATTGATTCTTATAAAATTTCTCTGTGATTTTTATGAAATTTCCTACGTTCCAAAAAAGAACCTTAATCTTTACCACTCATCATGGAATCAATACTCCATAGTACTTCTACTAATGGCTGACATGCCATGTCCAAACAGTAAAAATAATGAACCATTAGTGGAAGATACGTGGAGAGTTGATTTCATGATAAGTGATAAAGATTGAGTATAATAAAATATGCCATGAAAAAGAAAAGTCATAGCTCCTTTGAAATGTATAGAATTTCAAAAAATCATGTGAAAATTTTATAGAAATCAAATCAATTTCACAAAAGAATAGAAAATAGGAGAAAAAAATTCTTCATCATTTAAAAGAGGACAAAGAGGACGCGGATCCTACTAGCCCCAGATTTCTGCCAGTCCACAACTGTGGCTAGAGAAATCTCACTGGGTCCAGAAGACGTTTGCCATTTCCGGTTGGCGTATTTAGACAAGATACCTGAATACGCCTACGAAGAGGCGTACGCAATAGCGCAAACGCGTATCCGCATTTGCCATATATACACACTCCCCGCTTCTGCCTCCACCTCCTCACCCTCCTTCCGGCTGGAGGTGAGCAAACGGGAAGCGGAGCTGAGACGGAGCCTGTCGGATCCACCCAACCGCTGGGACGCATCGAAGCCGCCGACCTCCTCGCATCGTCTCGGTTAGCCGTGCCGTCCGCGAATCGGACTCTGAATTGGCAGCCCTGCCTGCGCTCTCACTTGATAAGCGGTGAGGGGTGGCGGCCTGTCGATTCGCGGCGGGAGCTGATTAACTACCTTCCGATTTGAGGATTTGGTATTTTTGCTTTGCGTGTCTGGGTGGCACTTGGCGCGGCTGGCTTGCCGGGGTCGAGTGGCGCTAGGGTTTGGGCGGGCGAGATGAATCGCCGCGTGCGGCGACGGACGTGTAAAGAGAAGGCGGCCAAAGGGGAGGACGCGGAGGCGGTGAGGCGCTCGCCGTGTCCGGGATCGGCGAGGCCGGATGATGCGGCGGCGGCGGAGGTGTACTGGACGGCACTGCCGGACGACGCGGTGCTGCAGCTGTTCGCGCGGCTGAACTACCGCGACCGCGCCAGCATGGCGGGGGCGTGCCGGGCGTGGCGGGCGCTGGGCTCGTCGCCGTGCCTGTGGAGCTCACTCGACCTCTGCGCTCACCGATGCGACCCGGAGGTGGCGTCGTCGCTCGCCTCGAGGTGCGCGAGCCTGC
>BCLG01001228.1:57143-67248 GCA_001602295.1 Zoysia matrella
CGGCTGCGCGGCCACGAAGCGGCCGCCGCCGCTCCCTGCCTCCGCGCGCGGGGCCTCCGCGAGGTCGTGGCAGATGGCTGTCGGGCCCTCACGGACGCCACGCTTGCCGTCCTCGCCGCGCGGCATGAGGACCTTGAGAGCCTCCAGATCGGGCCCGACCCACTTGAGCGCATCTCCAGTGACGCCCTCCGCCACGTCGCGCTCTGCTGCTCGAATCTCCACCGCCTGCGCCTCTCAGGTCTCCGTGAAGCTGATGCAGATGCTGTTGGGGCTCTCGCCCGCCACTGTCCCTTCCTAGAGGACGTTGCTCTCCTTGACTGTGGTGCCATCGATGAGTCAGCCCTTGCCGGCATCCAATCCCTTCGGTTCCTCTCAGTCGCTGGATGCGGCGACTTGAAATGGGCCACAGCATCTGCATTATGGGCCCAGCTTCCCTCCCTTATCGCCATTGATGTCTCCCGCACCAATGTCTCACCAATTGCTGTCTCTCGCCTCATCTCACACTCCAAAACCCTCAAGGTTATATGCACATTGAACTGCTCTTCTGTTGAGGAAGAGCAGGCTCACAATCCTGGTGCATTTAGCAACTCCAAGGGCAAGCTCGTTTTGACCATTGCAAGTAACATTGTTGAATCAATCGCCTTATTATCTCATGGCATTGATGTAAAAGGGCATGGGGTGTTCAATCCATGTAATTGGGGCCGCAGAGACAAGATAGTTGATGATATTATGAGCTGGCTAGAATGGAACCTGTCACAGACACTTCTGCGGATTGCAGAGTCCAAGCCACAAGGGCTGGATGACTTCTGGCTGCAGCAGGGCACTGCACTGCTGCTCAGCTTGGTGAAGAGTTCACAGGAGGATGTTCAGGAGCGAGCGGCTACTACTCTTGCTACATTTGTAGTTATTGATGATGAGAGCGCAAATGTGGATCCTGCAAGGTCGGAGGCTGTAATGCAGAATGGGGGCATTCGAATGCTGCTGGACCTTGCCAGGTGCTCAAGGGAGAGCGCACAATCTGAAGCAGCAAAAGTAATATATTGCTTGCTGAAAACCTGACGGTTCTTGGTGCTTATATCTTTTTTTTTTTGGTCATATCTATTCTTGCATTTATCACATTTTTACATTAGTTGATTTCACTATGCAGGCCATTGCCAACTTATCAGTGAATGCCAAAGTTGCAAAGGCAGTTGCAGATGAAGGCGGTATTACAATACTCACTAATTTGGCTCAATCGATGAATCGGCTTGTCGTGGAAGAGGCTGCCGGTGGCCTTTGGAATCTCTCTGTGGGTGAGGACCACAAGGTTGTTCTTCAGATGCTGACTTATATTTCCAAACCGTTGCTTGTGGCACTTTTGGTAATAACTCTCATTTTTTTTTCAGACAGCTATTGCAGCTTCTGGTGGTATAAAGGCCTTGGTCAATCTAATATTTCGTTGGCCTGCTAGCACAGATGGAGTTCTTGTATGTATTATCCATAGTCTGAATATCTAGAACTTCCAATTCAATTTACTTAGTTTCTGTTACTATTCATTTCAATAGGAACGTGCTGCTGGTGCACTGGCAAATCTGGCTGCTGATGACAAGTGTAGCTTGGAAGTCACAAAGGCTGGTGGTGTCCATGCTTTGGTTACACTTGCTCGGTCATGTAAACTTGAGGGTGTCCTAGAACAGGTAAGCAGCTTGTCAGCTACAATATTTTTATAACAACTATTCTAGTACAGCAAGTAATACTTGTTCCACCAAGTCAGCATATGATAATTACTAAGCACAACCCAGGCATCTCCTAGATTTAGTTCTACCTGCGTGGCTACCTTGCTATGTAACTATACACGTGGACATTTGTATGCTATCTTCATATTGCCTGCATGTCAAATTTTTCTGTCGTATGAGGAATTATATGGCCATCCAATAGATGAGTTGCGATAATGGCAGAACACTACAAAGCAGGGCAGTTACCATCAGCCATGCATACCGCATTTATCTGGATTAGGTGAAGGTGGGTAATGAAAATTTACGAGAAATGGTAGTCACTAGCTTTTCATTTTGCTCCAATGAGTCGCTGTCAGTGCAGCTACATGCACCAGACTGCCTTACCATTTTTTTTTTTTGCTTCATCATGGAGAATGGAACTATTTAACCTGATGTAGTTACCTTCAATAGTTTGTTAGGCTGCTTGAATCTTGCTAAATAATTCTTAGCTGTGATTTAGCTTCTTTTTTTCTTCAGGTTTGGTTTCAACTTTTCCAATTTACTAGCTAGATATTTGGAAGTGATGCTTGCATTTTGTGTGCTCTCTCTTGTTTTATTTTACACAAATAAATGCTTTTTCACAGTATATAGTTTCTAATTCCTTGTTTATTTAATGTTCTGTCTCTCTATTTTCTATATCTTATTAGCTCCTAATGCTTCTATTGTTAAATATGTAGGCTGCAAGAGCTTTAGCTAACTTAGCTGCGCATGGGGACAACAATGATAATAATGCTACTGTAGGTCAGGAAGCAGGGGCTCTTGAGGCATTAGTGCAACTAACAAGTTCTCAAAGTGAGGGTGTAAGGTATGCTGTAGTTGAGTTGATACGCTCAACTTTAATCTTCAATTTTTCTGTCTGCATTATGCCTGGGTTATATTTATGAATCTACATTAATATCTGTGTAATTTCTTTTATGTATTCCATTAGACAAGAAGCTGCCGGCGCATTGTGGAATCTATCCTTTGATGATAGAAATCGTGAAGCTATTGCGGTAGCAGGCGGCGTTGAAGCTTTGGTAAACCCTTCTTCCTGTTACATTTCCAGCACACTTCAGGCCTTTTGATTACGATTATATTTATATACTTCCTCCATTCCAAAATATGTCGTTTAGGACAGCAACACAATCTTCAGGCTCGATATTTTGAGAATAATATGAATGATGCTTTATATTATGAAATAACTTTTCATGATGAATTCAGGAGCATTTATCTTTTGTTGTCATACTGCACTTCTATTTATATATATATATTGTCAAGTTTATGCAAGTTTGACCAGAAGTAATACTAAAAGACTTATATTTTGGATCTGAGGGAATATGGGAGCAGAGTTTGGCAAGCATACAACTGATATAGCCTTTCTGAATGTGTGGAAACTGGTAGTGTTGTTAAGATCCTAATATGTTTCTAGGAACATTGTGTCCCATTCATTGCATTATTCTCAAGTTCATTCAAATAAGGGAAAAAATATTTTGGGTAATGACTTTTATTTTTTAGGTTTCACTTGTACAAGAATGTTTAAATGCTTCAGAAGGCCTTCAGGAGAGAGCCGCGGGCGCATTATGGGGTCTGTCTGTTTCAGAAGCTAATAGGTAATGATCATGTTCTCACTAATTCAAGTTTCTTATATTGTGATTTGGTATGGATCTTTCTTTCATACTCTTAGATGTACCTTTAATTTCAGGATTCAAAAATTTGCTGAAAGGTACTCTTTACTTTAGGTGAGGCTGCATTAATGATGAAACAAACATTCACCTATTACTACATTTTTCCTGTTTCATGATATCCTATTGCCAAATGTAATGTTCCATGATATCCTTGACCCTTTTTGCCCATCACATGGAGAAGTAGGTTGGAATAAATATTTTATAATCTTAAAATTTTTTAAATCAACGACGTACCCATTTCTGAAGTTGTAAATGGAAGGTTATGGTTAATCTGGAAAAGGAAGAATGGTAAATTGAAGTTAATTTGTCCATTCAGAAGGCTTTAACTATTTCACGAGTTATTTGAAATTTCTTCCTTCTGCAAATTGTATTATTATTTGACCAGACATTATTGTTAACATCAAATTTTGGGTGGTCAGCATTGCAATTGGGCAATGTGGCGGTGTTGCTCCTTTGCTCACATTGGCACGCTCAGAGATTGAAGTAAGTTCCATATGCCTCATATAAGTTCTACAAATATTATGTTTATGCGTGGATATATTTTGTTACTGAAACTTTTCTGTGCCATCTTTACTTTGTCGAAGGCCTTATTTTTGCTAATAGGCAATACTACCCAAACCATCCTATGTATACATCATACATTAGTTAGAGTAATCCCCAAGATGTAATGGCTGACAACTTAATTGGTTAGTTTATGCATTTTGATGTCATGTCCCCTTTTCACTCAGTTTTTGGAATTATGCATTGTACATGATCATCTGCTTTTAAAAGCAGCTATGAATTAACGAGTCCGGGTCTCTGGAGAGAAATAAGTTTGTGTCCACACTAGGTTTATGTTAATTTTTTCTGTTGTTTGCAGTGCAGCACCATAGAGTTGTTTTAACTAATTCCCTGGTTTTCTGAAGGTACCATACAGAAGTATTAGATGTTAGATGTACGTAAGCTCATGATTCATTGGGGCAGATAACTTTCTTGTGGAATATTATCATATACTATCAAGTTCACTGGATACAGTATCCATGTTGAAATACACTGGTTTCTTTTGATCATCTGGGTTTAAATTTGCTTGCTCGAGAGCTCATTTTCCATTATCACTTAGTCTTGTTTGTAACCCTCCAATCCTTTCTAAAACTTCTTTGCTAATGTGTATGATTTATCCTTTTACTTAACCGTCCATCTTCAAGCCCAGTAGATTTTTATAGTAAATCAGCGCCTGATATAGATATGAAGTGCTCATGATTTATAGTTGAAAATAGTTCTTCATATTGGCATTTCATTTTCAGAATTAAATAGCAATTCCATCCAGACAAAATGATTTCCTTTTTCTGCAGGATGTTCATGAGACAGCTTCAGGGGCACTGTGGAATCTAGCTTTCTATTCTGGTAATGCTCTCCGCATAGTTGAAGAAGGCGGGGTGCCTATTCTTGTACACATATGCACATCCTCTGGGTCAAAAATGGCTCGCTTTATGTCTGCGCTTGCCCTTGCCTATATGTTTGATAGAAGGTATGTTGTACGGATTGTTTTCTGAAATCAAATCGCTTCTCAAATTTGCTATCTTTTAGTTCTAAGTTGACCAAATAATATCAGCAAGTTGATATGTAGAACTTGTGTTAAAGTACTGGCTAATCTTTTAGGCTTCCAAACTAATAGTCTTGAACCAATTTATGATGTCCTAAAGTCTTATGGAATAATTTGGTGACTTCATTTGAAGCATGTAGTTGATTATTTGTGGTCCTTAAATCTTATTTCAACATTAAGGGCTTCTTTGTTTGTCAATCTAACCTGCATTTATAAATTTTATATCTAGGTTCTAAAATTTTTCACTGCTGGTCATTAAATTGTAGTAGTGTCCAATTTTATCAATTCTGATTATCTTGCAAACATAGGTCTATCTATTTTTTGACATTTTTATTAACGCCGAATTTTGGGTTCTGATTCCAGTGCACCCGCTTGCTAGCATGCAATGATACAGCATATTCCTTCTTAATCGTCTGTTTCATCGAGAAGTTACAGTTACTTGCATTACATGGCTGGTAGTAGGACCAGTATTCTGGACTTTGTGATTGTATTGTATGCTGTTTCACAAGAACTTTTGTACCCCCACTATTTCTTATGTTCTTAATGAGGTATTTATATGTTCACATTTTCACATCATCTAAATCTCAAATGTTTGAATTGACAGAATGGATGATTTTGCATTGGTTGGGACATCCTCTGATACCAATTCCAAGAGCTTTAATGTTGAGGGAGCTAGAAGAATAGCTTTGAAGCATATAGAGACTTTTGTGTTGACATTTTCAGATCCACATGTGTTTTCTATGGCTGGTGCATCCTCAGCCCCTGCCGCACTATCTCAGGTTGCTGAAGCAGTATTTATACATGAAGCTGGACACCTAAGATGCAGGTTTGGCTTGACGCTTGAATTTTAGTTTAACCCTTATGAAGTATATCTCAGTTTTTAGTGGGATCCATGTTTGTTTCATGCTTCTTGTTAGAGCATAGTTCTGATAGTGCTTTACTTTCTCCAGTGGTGCTGAAATTGGTAGATTTGTCACAATGCTTCGGAATCCCTCATCAATTCTTCGTGCTTGTGCTTCCTTTGCCCTTCTTCAGGTTGGTTTTCTTTTACATGTCAAGATTCATCATGAGTCCATTGAGCATTATTGTCTGCATAGTTTTAGAATTGTTACCAACAAGATTGATCATGTCAAGATTCCTTTTATTTAATATTCCGCATCCTACATCTATACTGATGCAAAAAGCAAAAGTTGGAATTTAAAATGTACATTGAATGATATTTTACTTCCACATCCTTCAGCCTCCTATCCATCAACTTATAAGCCTGCAATCCAAAGTAGGTCCTTTCCCCTAAATATCACTCATCCACATTGTGGATGACTCTGCAAAAACTAAGTACTGCATCACCTCTATTTCATGCACACCCTGACCAGTGATGACACCTGTGAATCATATCTGATTTTTTTTTTCTGATGTAAATTGTTGTTTGTTGTGTCAAAGACAGGGATGAAAATGGGAATACCGTATTAATCGAATTTTCTCGCGTTTTTGAAACTGGTAAACGGGAACGGGATGAAAACGGGAAATGGGATCGAAAACAGGTCGGCAGTTTTCCCGACGGTTTAAGTGGGATTCCGTTTTGTAACGGGATGATCCCTTTTTTGAACCCGTTTAACTTAATACGGGAAAGCAGCCCACCGGCCACCCTGCCCCGCGCCAGCCCTGAAGCCCATCTCACGCCACCATATAAAACCCAGCCCAAAACCAAACCCTACCAGCGCGTCGACTCCATTCGTCCCCGCTCTGCTGCCCATCCGCACTCGCCTCTCCCACCCGGACTCCGCGTCTCCTACCCACGCGGGCAGCCGCCGCCCTATTTGCTCGCCTAGGCTCGTCGGCCCTGGCTCCACGCGGCCGCGCGCAGCTGCCGCCCCTTGGTCCCACCACCACACGGCCACGTGCAGCTGCTGCTCGTCAGAACCAGCTCCATGCAGCCGCGTGCATCCGCCGCCCTTCCTGCTCAATGCCGACGGTCACCACGCTCGCTCAATGCCGACGGTCACCACGTGCCGATTGTCACCACGCGCGCCCGCCGCATGCCCGACGCCCGCTGCACACAGTCGCTCTTCTTGCCTTCCAGCAGCCAACAGAAAAAGAGTTCTGAAGCCGTACCAGGAGATATGAACTATGCATCTTTCAATTTCTAGATGTATATGTCAGTATGTGTGAAACCTTAAATTATCAGTTGCAGTATGTAAACTTGAATTATTGTCATATCTATATTTGTGAGATTGTTATTGTCATGTGGTATGTTTGAGACCTTAAACTTATGTCATAATTTATTCTATAGATCTATGGTATGATTAGAGATTTATCATGGATGGTATACTAATATATTTTTTTGCCGATTGATGTTGGTACTGATTTTATGATTGTTATGTTCCCGACTTAAATTACCGATTCTCGACCGTTATCGATCTAATACTGTCCGAATTATTTTGTTTTTGAGTTCCCGGTATTTTCCCGATCGTTTTCGTTATCGGGTTTCCTGTTTTCGTTTTTGTCCGGTAAAATAAATATGAAAACAGAAACAGGATGGGTGTTTTCCCGACCGTTCCCGTCTGTTTTCATCCCTAGTCAAAGATAGATTGCATCATGTCTCTGCTTGGCTTGTCAATTGCTCTCTTTAAATGCACATTTTCATATCACGTCATTTCACACAAATACTTCCATCTTATAACTTGTGTATCATCTTTTGCTTTGTAAAATAAACTGACCTTCCAACAATACTGCAGTTCACAATCCCTGGAGGTCGTCATGCATTGCACCACGCAGGTCTCTTGCAGAAAGCAGGGGCAGGTCGAGTCTTGCGTGCAGCGGCAGCTGCAACAACAGCTTCTATAGAAGCTAAAATCTTTGCAAGAATTGTCCTCAGGAACCTGGAGCACCATCAGTCAGGGACATCAATATGATGGCGTGCCCAAAGCAGAGGTGCACCCCCTCAATGAGGCGTCACTACCAGGGGCTGCCTAGCCAGCTTCTGACAGCGGTAAATATCAGTTTGAGGTACGACTGGCTTTCGAAAGCTCATGCTTGGGTTACAACAGCCAGCTTGTCTGTACGGGCAGTGACGAAGGACTCCGCATACTGAAACCGTGACCTTTGCCGACATTTAAGGTTGAGTGTACAATTTTCTCGTGACCATTTGGTGTGTAAAATTAGTAATTTGGAAGTAGGCAGTTTTAGCGTAGATAGAATTGTGGGATAGCGTATAACCTTAAGTTATGGATATTATTAGATAGAATTATGGGATAGCGTATAATCTTAAGTTATGGATACTAATTATTTGTTGATTAGTATTGAGGTGTGTGGCAACGTCAGTCAGGCTGAGACCGTTCGTCCTCTTCGAACATACTCCCTCCGTTCAAAGAACTGATGGGAGCACATGTAATTTCCTTATAAATGCTCCTCTGTTTTAAAATTGTTATCAGTTTAATTAACCAAGATGACAGTTTTAGAATGGATGCACTATATGTTCCTCTTCAAGTCTTGCTGTAGATTTGTGAAGTATCTTTGCTGTCTTGTAACATGATTGGTCCTTGAAACGTGATACATCGCATCCGCCTTTTAGTGATGTCTACATAAACATGATTTTCACACATCAAGCAGGTTCGTGATCGAGTAGCCAAGCTTTGCCTGTTCTTCGTTATTCGTCAGATGTATTGGACACTAACCCTTTTTCTTTTTTAATGAAATGATATGCATCTCTTCTACATGTTCACTAAAAAATTGATGTATCAGACAGCCTGATGAAGCACGGATGCAACATATTCGGCAGGCTTCTAACGAGACCTCAACGATCCACGAGGCTCGTGAATCCGAATCTTTTGGCCCATATCAATACGTATAGGAAGCGAAAACGATAGCAAAATAAATCAATGATCAGCGAAATTACAAGCATCAATACAGGACCCCATACACATTAGTGATTAGGGCTACATGGTCCAGACGAACGCACGGCCGTTTTCCCCATACCACCGTGTTAGCGTGTGAGGAGTTGTCAACCAGCCGCGCCCCGTTTCCCATCAATGTGACAGAATACGTCGTATGCCCATGCCCTGCTTGGATGATCCATTCGGCTTCAAGTAAGGAACGACGTACTTCTTCATGTCACTCCTGGAGATGCTGAGGTGACCTCCTGGCACAGATACGAATTTAACACGCCCAGACTCGTCCAGAGTCCTTAAGCCAATCCAGTCTTCCTTGTACAGCGTAGTCTGCGGAAGGTATTTTACTTAGTCCACAAAAATGGTACTAGTAACTCTTTAGACTTATTTCCATACGATACGACAGGAACGTGAACATCATAAAGCAAGTCGATTTGTGTACCGCCAGTGAGTTGATGAATGCAAGCAAGGTGTTTAGGCGATACAAGTAATACGAATTACCTCTTGAGGAGGCAGCACTGGGTTAAAGGCACCGTCAGGATAATAACCAAACCATGCTGTCTCTCGGGGTATTAATACAGCATCGTCCTCAAACTGTAGCAGTGAAGGGTAATGATTTAGAATACAAAAAAAAGAGTATTAATTGCGTCGTTTCCGCAAGGTTATGGAGCCTGCTACAATTATGCAAAAAATAATGCATGCCATATACCCATTGAATAACTGCCATAAAGTAAAAGGTGTTACATGATTTTGCGAAAGTGAAGCATAAGATGATGGCAGTAGAACTTTTGTATACATGCATAGAAGTCTTTTTGTGGTATAGTAATCAGTTCCTGGTTCTATGAAGAATTCTGTTACCATAGCACTTATAAAAAAACTATTTAGTAGTATGAGATAGGAAACAAGATGAATCATCATTCAGTTTACTACTAGCAACATGTTGCTTTGGACATGCTTCACCATATTTGCATATTAACCTTAAAAAAAGATATTCGCACATGCTAAGCTAACAGAAACCCTTTATCTTTTGTCAAAGCTAACAGAAACATTTACTTTTGTTTTCCTCCCATTTTCTGTTCCTTACACTGGCTGAAGTAAGAAGCTAGGCTGTGCAGTGCTTTGAACTTACCATGATCAATACCAAGTTTTCCAGGCTGCTGAATCTTTCTTTATAGGTAGCATTTCTTTCACTTGGTATCTCATTGTTAAGCTTTGGAA